>SNQJ01S0015094.1:62992-105633 GCA_010110895.2 Picea sitchensis | reverse complement strand
CAGAGGTTGTAGCCTCCTTTGAGTTGGTGCTTAAAGATGATGAGATGTAAAGTAGTTGGAGCTTGCTTGACATCCTAAGAAGAAGAGGTTTTTTCCCTTTATGGGTTTCCTCATGAAATATGTGTCCCTGTGTTTCTTATGTGCATGCTTGATGTTGAATATCTGTGGTTACTTTATCTGCAACATGTTGACTACCCTCCAGTAATTAACAAGAAAAGTTAAAAGAGGAGAAATACTTAAAGATCATAATCAACATCCTTTAATCCACATAACGTCTCTGTCAGTATATCTTAATATCTGAATCTAACTGAATATAGAGTACATGATTGTCAATGAATGGATATCTGCATATTGGTGATATAAGGTTGATAAATTTAAAAAGGTTTAATTGTCTGTGCTACTGATTCACCCCCCCCCCCTCTCAGTAGCACGGTGTGTTCAACATTCCGAGGGAAATGTATTGCAGCTATGTAGGTTGGCAAGTATTGTATTCTGAGAGAGGAGACTGTGAGAGAAAGAAGAGGGAGTTGCAGCGGTTTTTGCTGTAGGTTGTATCCCTTCATTTTGCTGGATAATAATAAAGAAAGGACCTGGCAATTTCTCTGGTGGACGTAGCCCACACTTGGTGAACCACGTAAGTCTGTGTCTCTCTTATATTGTGTATCTTCTGTGTTTTATTTCCGCATTTGTTTTATTTTATTGCTCCGTGGTCCTGTTTTTCTAACATAACAAACAAGTGCTTGATCAACAACATATAGTCACCACAGTAGTCTTCATCTACTATCATACAATCTTCATGACAAACATCTGATAGCAACCTGCATAGAAATAATGTTATGATATATACTGAATTATTTGGGCCAATCTTTCACTCACATCTATGAGTTCTGAAAGAATATCTGCCTCACGAATAGTGGAACATATCCACCATAGTAGTCTATATTTATTGTCTTCGTAACAAACATCTAATAGAAACCTGCACAGAAACAATGTTATGATATAAACTGATTTGTCTGAGCCAATCTTTCACTCACATCTGTGAGCTCTGAAAGAATATCTGCCTCAAAATAGTGGAACATATCCACCACAGTAGTCTATCTCTACTGTCTAGAGAGAGGTAGTCTCCATAACAATCATTTGATGCCATCTTGCACAGAAAATATTGTTAAAAATAAACTGAATCATCTGGGCCAATCTTTCACTTCACATTTGTGATATTTGAAAGAATAGTTGCGCTCATCAGCAATGGGATATCTACCCTATTCTTTTCAAAGAAGGAAGAAGGATTGTTTCTGATTTCTGAGCATGGACCATTCCTCACCCTGGGCCATTCTTCCTACACTAATCAAATTGCACCCTCGACATAATGTATAAACCCTAAGGAATGTTTGATTCTAGACCATTCCTCACCGTGGGCCATTCCTCCTACACTAATCAAAGTGTGCCCTGGAGATAATCTATAAACCCTAAGGAATGTCTGATCTAGACCATTCCCCACCCTGGGCCATTCCTCCTACACTAATCAAAGTGTGCCCTGGAGAGAATGTGAAAACCCGAAGGAATGACTGTCTGAACCATTTCCTCCATTAACCAAAAGAGGAAAAGACTATCCTGCATCAACCTCCAAAACATACCATTCCTCATGTTAACCACAATGAGAAATCATTGTCCGGCGAGGCTGGCTAGTCTTCTTGATTAACCCTCAAGAAGAGAGACTCCCCTAGACCACTCCCCATGTTAACCACAATGGGAAGTCGTTGTCTATGATACATCAGCAATCAGACTACTTCCTACGTTAACCACAATAGGAAGTGATTGTCCGTTAGAAGTCTCAATCCACTTTCCGAACAGGAAAGCATCTGTCCAAGATGGAATATTTTTCAAATTTAAAGATGAATGTCTTCAATAATGTTTTCAGTGCTCCCTCCTAACTCGGAGAGTCATTTATTCCTTTTTCAATAAGAGGGAATTTTTTTCCATGAGCTCTAGATTGAGTATGCAAATTATTTCATCTTGGATAGGAGCTTTACCAAAAATGTATGTTGATCTGCTCATCTGTGGAGATATGTATTGGAGAATCATTTTCTCCTTTCTGGATTTCATCATGGATAATGCAATGCTTGATTTCAAATATACTTTAGTCTGGAACACTGTGAAGGCTTCATGTAGATATGAACAATAGAGTATATCATAGTTGGAAAGCTCGAACATATCTATGTGGCACTTCTTCTGTCATCATGAGATATGATCTACTGAGTAGTCATCTTGATGTTATAGGAAATATTCACCACGCTTCTGCTATGCACTGGAGGTTCTCCACCAAGTTATCTTCTTCTTATCTGCATACAGGAGTCTCTTTCTGGTATGCCTCAAAGCCTTGAGATTTCTTTTCATATGTTCTTTATTCGCTTTCTCAGGAGAACATTCTTTGCATTCATCTGATGTAGAACTCCAACTCATGGATGTTGCGGATGATATAATTACTCGTGTAGTGATATGTCTGGTGTACTGGAACAAGTAATCATCATAGTCTTCTCCCTCCATCTGGGAGAACCTTTGCTTCTAGATCTCGCAATGCTTTCATTCATAATTCTTCCATACACTATTCTTCGTCACGACTTTCAGTTCTTCTGCTTTATTTCTTTTTGTGAGTTCATATTAGGCTGATAATCTTGTGATTCTTGATACAATGACTGGTTGTTCTGGTTCCTCTTTCTTTCTTGGAATCCTCATGTTCTTCTTCATGTTTTTATTTAGCTCTTGGTTCCATGGAGTTTCTTATAGATTCCATGCCCTAGAGATTCCACTTCTTCCTTTCATCATAGGATCACGGATCTGGATGAACAACCAAGAATAATTTAAGGCTTATTTTCGAAGAAGTCTTCTTCTGCGGTTGAACTGAACACGTACTGTCTTTTATGGCTGCTACAATGGAAACATACTTCATCATCTTCAATGGGTCATGGGATTAGCTCCCTCCTAATCCTTGCTTCATGTAAGAGTGCATATAATCGGCTCCCTCCGTCTAACGGAGTCCATGATTCCATCTGCATCCTTATTGTCTTCTGCAATATATACTTGGCTCTCTTGTCTAATAGAGTCCACGCTTCCATCTGCATCCTTATTGTCTTCTACAATATATACTTGGCTCTCTTGTCTAACAGATTCCATGCTTCCATCTACATCCTTATTGTCTTCTGTAAGATATACTTGGCTCTCTTGCTTCTGTCTAGTTGTCTTCTACAAAACGTCATAAGTCTTTCTCCAATTTCCTCTCGATTGTTGACTTCTTTTTGTCTTTTCTTCTACTGAGTCTCTTCATGATTGATTCGTCTTAATGGCTTCCACATGATTTGTATCTCATATTTTCATGTGTATTATATAATGATATCCATTTCCATCTTGTTTGTTCTTCCATAGGTATAGTTCTTCTTGGAACACATTATCTTCCAAGAGATAGATATACAAGATATGTACAGAGATGATGCAAACAAGATATGTACAAGAATTAAGAAGAGTGTTGTTACCTTTTTAGAAGAAGAACTCTCTTCCATCCTGCTTAGTATTATTTGTAGGTTCCTTTCCTTCAGCAATCGATGCTTCATGTTTCTCCTTTCTTTTCTTTAGCTCAAGACATTGATTCTTGTAGTGACCGTACTTTTGATAGTTGAAGCATTGTACTTTTGAAATGTCTTTCTCTTGGTTTGGCTTCCTCCTTGAACAAAACTTCCTTTTGTTCCTGAAGTTCTTGAATCTTGTTGTGAAGGCTTGATCATCATAATTCTTTTGGGGTTTCTCTTTTGCATTGATCCTTGATTCTTCTTGAGGACAGCAAGTCCAAAGTTCTTCAAATGTCGGGTACTCCTTCCTTGTGTTCATGCTTGCGGAAAATGCATCCCATGTCTTGGAAAGACCATTGAGTACTATGTTTACCGATTCCTTCTCTGAAGTGATCTCTTCAATAGCTTGTAGTTGATCTCTTAACTGGGAGATTCTTACAAAGTATGATGTTATGTTGTCATCATCATTCATCTTCATGTCACGAAGCTCATTCTTCAAACTCATAACTTGTCCAATATTTCTGACTGAGAAGAGATTTGTTAGGGCATCATACATCTTCTTTGATGAGTCAAGATGGGAGATGTAGGGTATCAAGTGGTCTTTTATGGAATCCAATATGATACTCATGGAATTGATGTCAACGTCTTTGAACTTCTCCATAGCTGCAACGTTCTGCGATTCCTTCTCTTCTCCTTCTTCAAACTCTGGCTTCACGATCTTTCCTTTCACGATATCCAGTACTTTATTCTTGGCAAGGATGAGGTCAATCCTTGTCTTCCATGCTCTGAATTTAGAGGCTCCATCTAACTTGTTCTCAGAGTTCATAGAGTTCCTCATGGCTACTTGACTTGGTCAAACCCTATATTTGACCAGAAATCCAAACTTAACTTCTTGGCCTTCTGAGAGTGCCAGGAGATGCGCTAGGCTAGGGCGCACTGATCTGTCTGAAGATTAGGTCAATTCATTCACCTAAGGTGCTTCAACAAGAGGTTTAGGGTTTTTGCAACTGCTTCTGCTAGTAACCCTAGATGCAGTGTCTTGGAAGTTGCTTCTGCTAGTAACCCTAGTGGTAGTTCCTCAATGAGCTCAATATCCTAGCAGTTATGTTTCCTTCTAGCATTTAGACTGAATGAAGGAGGTGTGGGCCCATAAACTGTTAGAATATAGAAGATGGTGTGCTCATTTTACCATTGACGATACCCTCGTCACCCAACCACAGGCCGAAGCCACCCTCCGAGCACCTTAACCTTGATTGAGAATTACTCCAAAAGAAAACCCTAGGCTAGATAGCCAAACAAAGGGTAGCACACCTTTCCCCAAGGATAGTGCATCACAAAAAGATGATCAGATAGTCCAAACCCTAGCCAAGAGATATTCAAGCCAATACTGAAAACTTGTTGTTTTTGTAGCTGCACCTACAACTCTCTGCCACACATGCACACCAAATTGGGAACTGCAGTGTGCACCAAACTGGGAACTGCAATTCTAAGATACTATCAAATGAGAACTGGCGCCCTGTATTTATACTGGCTCTGCCAGATTTGCTGGGGACGACTTCTCCTTCTGGATATGTGTCTATTCAGTATATTAATATTATTTCTGGCCAACTTCTTCTCTTGGAGGCTAATAACCTAATATAAATTATCTTCTTGAGCCGACAAGACTTCTAGGGTTATTATCCAACTCGTTAGGGTTTTCTCTTGCTTTCCGAAGTCTTCTATTCTCATAAGGTTCACACGTGGAGGTAAATACCTCCCGCAGCTACCATAATATTAACACATGGAATGATCGCCACCTTCCATGTGGAACCCATATTCCTCATAGAATTTCACTCATGGGTGCCAAAACACTATGTTGCATGGCACCTTTCATGCTCGACACGTGGCATCACCTGCATTATAACACACACACCATCCACACTGAACCCCTTGGGCCTTCAGCTAAAGATCTATGGTCCAGATTGTTATAACCCTATGTTTCATAGGATCACCTGGTGATTATAATCTCTTCTTCTAGTTGCATTATATTGTAAATAATTTTTTATTCTGCAAATGATTTACAAAGAAAAAGAAAAAGAAAAGGAAAAGAAAAAGAAAAGAAAAGAAAAAATACAAAAAATCAAAAGAGGGTATAAAAATAGAAAAGAAAATGATAAAACCCCATGAAATAATTTGCTTGATGCATATTGTCTAACCATGATCAAGCTCTTTCAATTTATGCAGATAGGATAGTGAATAAATTTGGCTAAACAAATTAATCTTAGCCAAATTAGATAGGTTAGTGAATAAGTTTGATCAAACAGTTTAAGCTTGGTCAAATGTCTTAGGTTAGAGTAATTTTTGACCCAACAGTTTAATCTGGTTTAATGTACTAGGTAACTAGTTTAGGATGTAGGTTAGCATGTTTGATTTCAATAAAATTGATGAAAGGGTGATTAAATGCCTTTGATTTGAGTTGAAATGATGTATTGTTTACCCATTGGTGACAAAAATAAAGAAAAGGGGAGCTAGAAAAACCCATAAAATGTTGGTATCCTAAGTTTTGTGGTGATATGTCAATTTTGGTGCTTTGTGCTAAAAGGCACGCTAATATCAACAGTTGATCTAGACACGCTCAGATCTATGGTCGAAAAAGAATATCAGACCCCACCGACCTTTCTGCCTTTAACGGTGGGGGGGGTTCGAGTTGGTGGTTTTCCAAGTGTGGGCCCCTCAGACCGTGTCACATTCATGTCAACTCAGACCCCCCTCACTCTTTACCGCTTACCGCCTACACCCCCCTCTGAGTAAACTTCCAAACCACTCATCCATACCACCTGCGCGCTCCACCGTCACACTCCACTATTATGCTTAAACGGCACACTCCACTCACATGTCACCCATCACATCCCATCCACCCATCGACCATTCATTACCCTCCATTTCACCTCCATCCACTCATTGGCCATTCAATTCCTTCCACATCACATCTGATATGTATGTTTTCCAATCAATGCAGTCAGCCATTACCGTTACCTATCTGACTCACCCTCTGCTCCATAACGGACACCCCGTTCAACCACTTAACTTCGTTCTTACACCATTGTTTCATTGTTCATCGATCTAGATGTAGTCGACACCACCATTTCCCATTCTCAAGACAATCGCCATCAAAATTACAGTCAACAACCACCATTAAAACCCGGTAAACACAGTTAGCGTCATTTTCCATTTGCAGGTATTAGTTTGATCATGGCGCCCAAGTCCAAAGCCACTGAAACTGAATAAAATACTTTCCTCCCTCCTCTTTTTGACCTAGATCACATACCCTTGGATGATAAAGATTATTTAAATGTAGAGCCAAAGTGTGAATTCGACTTCTTCGAAATACACTTCTAGCTCAAGGATGTTTTTTTGGGTCAAAGCGACGAGATCAGACTCTGGGAGTCCAATATTCCACTGTACCTTTTTCCCCAGACATAAAATTTTCCCAAATTTTCCCTGAAATGCCAAGCTCACTACCTTCTCAGCTAGAGGGCCATTGTTTCTTCGTCTAGAGAAACACTTTTCACCATCACCCTTCAAACGATAAATCAAATACTGCAGATAACCAAAAATGATTCCGCCTCCCACTTCTCCATTGAAATTTTGACCGAGCTATACCAGAAATTGTCTTTCCCACGGAGAGCTCAGATCTTTGAACTTCTCCTACCTGAAAACACTCAGTTACCCAAAAATAATCACCCATATCATTCCTTCATCTTCTCAGTCAAAGGTAACGAGATCATCTTATCCCTATGTTGCATGCCAGGATACTATTGTGATGAATGGCTATATGAACCCATTTTGGGTTTTTTATCAATTTTCTCCACTCAGGAAAAGGCTACTACATAGTTTGCTACAGTTAGTTTCTAGTTGACAACATTCATGAACAGTTGTTCAAGTTTTCTACAAAAGGTATGTTCAGGTATTCTTCAATATTGGTGTAGATGTTCCTCTTTTTCCAAGAAGACAAGTTCTCCTTCTCCCAGCAGAAGTTGGACCAAGATGGTAACCCTCAACCTGTGACCTCTTGGACATCCATAGTGAGGAAAAAATAATCTGAGTTCAAATTCAAGCAGTTCATTGACCACTTCTACTATCCAATGGTATGCATGCTCAATGGAAGAACAGAACCAAGGATAAATGAGGAAATTCAAATAATTCTACGCTTGTCAAACCTAGCTAAAACATGGGATTGGTACCTCTACCAAGATGATACAGAAATCAGGATCTACGGATGTGAATTATCCCCTTACAAGCTACCAAAGTATTTTCCTTTCAGGATATCTGCTCTTTATTATATTAGATAGATGATCAATTCAGATGATATTCACTTTGTATCTTTCCAGAAGAAACAACAGCTCAGGATCAAAGGTCAGATAGGTTCTTTCATTTGCAACAGCAGAGATGCGGGGGAGGAAGCCAATAAACTTTTAAAGGAAATGAAATTCAGCCTCAGCTTCCCATGGAACTATGACCCTTGTGGCATTATCGTGGAAAGTATGCTAAAGAACAATATTTCTCCCTATGCTCATGTGCCCAAACCTGAGATTGAAAGATTCATGAACCAGACAAAGTGGGAGGAAAACACTCTTCTAGACACAAAACAACATCCTTCACCCACCATCATTTCACAAACCAATACTCCACAGGTACAAGAAGAGAAGAGGGCTAGAAAATAATGATTTCCTTCATTCACAGAAGTCTCAGCAGAAGACTTCCAAGTCTAAGGAAGAGGACCAAAACCAACCATACACTTGATAGGTCCAGAGGAGAAGAAACTCAGTCAACCATAGTTATGGAGGGACCACATTCATCACTCTTCTCAGGTAGCTAGCATACAATCTCCACTTCATCATCCAAGAAACAGACTAATACCACATTGTCAACTAAGTCCTCACAGGAGCCTACATGACTTAATATTTTTTAGAAGTATAACTTGATTAAAAAGAAGAATGATTTGCTAACCAACAACACCTATGTAAATTTTTGGAAGAAGACATCGACAGCACATCACATTTTATTATCTGCCTTCAATACAGATAAAGGAAGGGTGCATATGGCGTTCCTACAGGCACAGGTTCCTCATCCCAAGTTAGTTTTCGATTACAAGAGGGACACATTTGAATTCGATGTCAAAGAGGTGCATCCAGCTGATAAAATGGATATGCATAGACAGACTGGTGAAATGATTTTCTCCACCCGGGAAAATACCTCCATGACTACTGCAAAGTTGCAGGTCTCCTTAAACAATGTCTAGTCTCAGTTGAAGCTGGAGAAGATATCCTCCCTAGCAAAAGATAACAAGAAAAAATCTCAGGAAGAGATGGTACTCAAAATTGGATATGATCCATCAAATGTTAAGGAAGATAAGAAACTACTAAAGAAGAAGAATGTTGACATAGCATCCTTAAGGAAACAACTAAAACTTCCAGCCACTGAAGATTCACAAGAAAAAGAAATGGATGATATTGAAGACCACAAAGAGGAAATGCTAAAATTGATAATGGAGCGGAATGCACATATCAAGGAGATGGAGGCTGAGCTAGACAAGATGGTCAAAGACAAAGAACAGAGTGTGTCAATGATTTTCATCCCACTGCAAGTAGTTCCTCTCACAGGAATCATTACAACATCAGCAGCAACTACAGCAGAGATCCCTTCAGTTGTTCCAGTGAAAGCTTCAGATGCTTCTAAGAAATTGGTGAAGTCAATGGAGGACATCACCCTGTAGGGAGAAGAGATTAAAATGTTGCAAGAAGAGATTAATAACCTCCATAAAATGAAATCCATGTTTCATTCAAGTTACAACACAGAGATGCATAATTCACAAAGATTCACCTAGGAAATACAAAAGTTACAAAAAGAGACAGGCATGGCCAAAACACTGTCAGAAGCCAAGGAAAACATATGGATGGACATAAGCAAGTCCATGACAGATATTTGGATACTCATACATATTATGTTTGAGCATCATGAGCTGGTGCAGAGAGCTAGACAAGCCATTGACAAGATAAGGGAAGAGCTGGGAGAGAGGCCCACAGAGGCCACTGAAATCATCAGGTTCTTAAATTATAAGACCAAAGAAGAGCTAGAGGCTTTGGAGATTGAGGACAAGACAGAAAAAATCTTGAGGTCAAGAAGGTTTTGACTAAGAAGGGATTGATGCTACAAATTGAGGAGAAATCCCAGACAATGGACATTGGAGTGCAGAGGTTTTTCAGCAAGGTCGACTCACTGCACAAGAAGGGACTTCCAAGTTTACTAGTGATCAATGATAAATTTATTACTTTGTCAGACTACAAACAGAAAATCCTCATAGTAGCGAAGGATGGCTCTAAGTTTGTAGGCATACAAGGAATCATAACTGGCAAGGATTTCTTAGAAACTCTACAGTTGGATCTGAGCATCCAACATGAGATAAAATGCATCTTCATCACAAAGCCTACCTTTTCCAAGTATATAGAGATGGATGAAACATACATAAGTCTACTCAAGGTTTCCATCCCTAGTCAAAGGAGATGGGAAGAATTGTGTGTGTTGATAGAGTAAAGATGACAGGGACATCTGAGTTAGCGTAAAGACAGTCAAAGTCAATTTGATGAATCACCAACTACTTCCCCCAGAATCAGCACCAAGGATTCGAATACATCATCAGTAGTCCTATTATTTTGTAATTTGTAATCTAGTTAGTTAGATTTTTCCTCCACCGTATCCTAGTCATTAATGAAAGGATCAAATGTATTTTTTGTATAAATACTTCTCACTTTCAAGTATTGAGGGTTGATTTTTGCGCCCATTAAGCTATCTTTGTAATCTTTTTGAGAAGATCGACCAATAATAAAAAGACTGATTCACAAGATTCTTGCATTTGGATGTTGGTGATCTTCATCTTGCTCTATTAATTTTTATCTTACTCTGTAATCATTATTGTTTTTTTGTTTCTAATAATTTAAAGGAAGTTAATGAACAAAATTTTCCTCGAGCACTCTGTTTCTAGTCTTTAGCGATCTTCATGTTATTATTCTGATATTAATCAAATAAATTATTAATTGCTTCATTTCTTGATTGAATATCTCATGTGTTCTATATTTACACCACTTTTAAATCTAATAGATCGAACATTCTCACTATCTCACCCTGTGAAGAAATATATAAAAGATATATCTGATCTTAATCTTTAACACAGACCCCGTAGCCCAATGGATGTTTAATGTAAATACTTCATTCAATCTTTATAAACAAAACAACAAACTTAGATTATTATAACTAGCCTAATATTTAAAACTCAAACATATCTAAATCCTATAGAGAGATCCCTCTCTAGAACTCGCAGGGCTAGATCCCAGCTTCGAAAGCGGTTTTGGTAAGTTACCTCTGTTAATTTCTTCTATCCTTAACAACCTCTGGGAATTACAAAGTGCTAACATAGTGGCGACCATACTGGGGAACTGAACAAACTTTCCATCCTTACGAATTATTTCCCCTAGATAAAGAAAACCTTATTTCTAAACAATTAAAGATATAACTTTCAAGAGATAAATGTTCATAGGTTGTTGAAGTTTGTATATATTAATTTATATTTCTTAAAAATTAAGTTTTTGGCTCCTAAAATAATTCACACTAGATCTCATCTTGATCCAGAACCTGTAATAGCAGTAGATAATCCAGAAAAGTCACTCAGAAAAAGAAACAGTGTAGAAGGTCAAGGGAGTAGCAGTCCTCTTCTTAGGGAAAATTCTCTTCTAGAGAAACTTATCACAATCTAGGATGTTGACTTTGACCTACCTTTTGAACAGATCCTTTTCAGAACCAAATCTGATAGCTTTGTGAATGAAATAGTTCTAGATCAAACCGTCCTCCAACCTAAAACCCCTGAAAGACTTTCTCCCAGAGTAGATTTTGATCAACGGTTTCTTCAAGAGTTTAAGAAGTTAGAAGATCTAGTATGAAACCTTGATCAAGATTTGTATAAATCCCACTTTCAACAGTCAATTGAAATTGTTTCCCTTACTATTGTTGCAGCTTCTCTCAATCCTTAAAAAGCTCATTTTGTATCTCCTAGCCCTACATCATCAACCTCTTCTGTCACTTCCCCACCAATCACATAGGTTGTCATTTAGCCGCTTCCACCAATCATGGCAGAAATATATGCTCCCTTAATGTTAGTTTCTCCCTTACATGCCATGCCATAGGATTATCAAACTAGGATTCCTCAGTTTGATGATACTAGACCCCTTAATGCACAACAGCATGTGGATAAAATGAATGATTACTTTGATTTGCAGGAAGTTGATGAGGAAGTGTTGTGGGTGGGAAATCCCTCCTATGGACTAGCACTAAGGGTTTTATCATGCATGCAGAAATGACCTAAAGATTCTTACTTTTTACCATCATCCCATGCCTAAACCCCCATTACTCATATGTAAATACAAGGCTCAAGATATTAAGTTGACGTACCTTATTTTTCATGTTTGATGTCCCTTTTCACGCTTGGTCATTCTTTGACTGCAACTCTCCTCCCAATGCTGACCCACATTCACTAAAGACAAACAAAGAAATCCACATGCATTTGATCTATGAACTAACGGGTTAGAGAGTTAATCAATCATACAATCAATATTCCAATAATGACAATCTCATATGGCGGAACGGGAAAAGAAATTCTTTTATTAACTTCACAATGATACCTTACAATGATAAAGTCAGCTACTGCTCCTCGATCCTGGTCCTGGGCTCTTCTTCCACTGTCTTCCAACTGATTTTCTCTATACTTCTGTTTTCACAAGGATGGCTAAAGGTTAGGACAAAGGGAAATTCTTAATCGGGTATAGTTTCTTTACTATGATTCTCCTCCTTTCAAATGGGACCCCTAACCCTTCTTTTATAGGCTAGAAGAAGCTAGGTATTTGGTCGAGTGACCGGCCATGCATGGCCAAAAGGTTTAGTTAACTTACCCAAAGTTGTGTGTTCCGTTAGCAACTTTCCTTTTTCTATGCTTTTGTAGGTACACGCGGGTTGTCTTGGGTCAGCTAGTGTGTACACGCGTTCAGTAATGGAGTAGGGCGCGTGGGTTTTATAAAAGGAGTTTTTAAGAAGAGTTGTTCAACAGTGTTTTGGAAAAGAAGGAATCTAAGATGGCATGATGCCAAGTAAGCATGTCTGGTGCAAATTAGGGTTATAACAGATGCCCCCTAATGTGTGAGGTCAGAAGAGCATCAGATGGCCGAAATACATTAACAATCTTCACCGATGTTCTGAACAAGTGAGCCCAGGGACCAGAAATCGAGAGGTGTCGTCTGCAAAATAATAATTGTCTCACTGAGGCAGGCATACCCATGCTCGGGATAAAATAAAATCATGGCTACCAATCAAATACTTTATATATCCATGTCATATAACTATATAAAGTGTAGTCACGAGAAATACACAGCGGAGCTACATCTCGAAATCAAAAATATATACGTGTAGAGTATCCATCTTCTAGAAGCGGATAAGGCCTGATGGTTGGAGATGAGGTCTTCAGAGCTCAAGCAACAACTTCAAAATATTCAAAACTCGGGTAGGAGTGTAATATGAGTGTACGACTTCACTACCCAGAGGTCTTCGACAGCTTGTCGGTCATGGACTAGAGAATCTTGATGATCAGACTGAAAGCTTCATTGATTTCAAACAAAGACTTGAATGGACTTTGAGGATGGTTGGGCATGAGGGAAAGAGACAAACTATAGAGGGGGCAAATCAGGCTTGGTAAACTTCCCTTGGATAATAGCACGACAAAAGATGAGACTCAAGTAGCATGACATTAGCATAAGTTTATGAGGTAGGAGGCAACGCAAACTCTCCATATGTTTGGAAGAATAACCAAATGGAGGAGGACACAATTCAATGTAGCGGGAACAACTTCCTAAGTTCATATTGAATCCCAGGGTTTGACGAACAAACGGATAGATGTTCTTTATCCAAGGGCGACTCATTGTGTTTCCAATAAAAAAGAAAATACTTTTCCCTTCCTCTTTTTGGGGTATATTTGATTTTTCTTTTTGTCTTTTTCAATAATTTTGGAAAAAGAATAAAAGAATGTTACATTACAAAGGAGGAATGAGTGTCACAAACATACAAGTTCGAGGTGCAAGGACAAGACTGATGTTCAAATAAAGGATACTCTGGACAAATCCCTCCTGGGACCAAAGGTGTCAAGATGCAGAGGCAAAGTGCTACAAGGCTTGCGTATAAGGCGTGCTTCAGATGGTTCAGTTGCGAGCAACATGGAGCCGTCATTAGACCAAAGACGCAGGTATGCAAACACAATTAACAAAACACACAATGGTAACGTCCTTCGATGTAAGTTTAACGAGCCCAGAGAAGGTAAGCTCGGCGGTTTTTCATATTTAGAGAGTCTGGAAAACGCAAAAGGAGACTCCACTGGGATACCTTTTTCGAAGGTAGTCTAATCGGTTCAAAAAAGGGGTAAACTAGCATCGACAAGACGTCTATTCAAAACCATTTTAACGAGTGTGATAAAGACAAGATCACTCAGCCATTTTTTCATTTTTAAGGAGTCTAAAAAAATATTAACTATGGACTCCGTCGGGAATGTTCTTCTGGACCATTTTAACGAGTGTGAAAGAATAAGGTCACTCGATGATCTTTTCAATTTTAGGGAGTCTGAAAAGAGCTTAACTATGGACTCCGTGGGGGTTCCTTTTTCGTAAATTTAGTCCCTTATGCCCGAAAAAAGGTTAAAATTATGCCTAAGAATACTCTTCCAGAGATTCGACAGCATGAACACCATAATGAAACTAGGATCTACCTAGGGCATCCATGTTCCAGTAAGCTCTACCACCAAATCACGACACTTTTAAAGAAGCAATGATGGTTCTGTGTCACAACCTGATGGGATTGATCCTATGGCAAAGGGATAAAGACAACGAGATACAAAAGTAGGGGTGGAAGCCTAAATTATATGCTCAAGTTGACCATCTGAGGTTTTTCCCACGAACCATCAAAAGTGACCCAAAACTCCAAAAAATGTCCTGATACCTGAACGTAACTTTCCATAGAAACTCTAGAAAATGATAAGGGGGGCCAAAAAAGTGACAAAAAAGGGCCAAAAAGTCTATAAATAGAAGTTGGCAGCTCATTATCACCATTGTTGATTTGGAAATTGACTCTGGAGCAAAAAAAACCCTTTGATAAAAGTGGTGATTCCGGGAGCTATAGTGGACGAAACGACCATCCGTCTGAGCCAAGTAAGTATAAACTACCACCCTTTTCTTTTTAATTCTTTATTTATGCATTTAATTTGGTTTCTTGGGGGGGCGTCAACCTTTAAAATGTTGGCCCTAGGTCCACACGGGTTGTCCTATAATAGCCCGCATGTACACTCGCTCTGTCTAAAGTCAGAGCGCGTGTACACGCGACTGTCATCACAACAGCCTGCATGGACCCTCCCATGAGTGCAAAAAGGTTTAAAAACCAAGGCCTAACCCTCTGAAAATTTTCTCGTGTGCAGGATGTATGTGCAATGGAGAGAATGAGAGCACGAAGATATTAGCGCACTAGTTGGGGAAGAGCCAAACGTTGTGGTAGTGTCAATGCAATGTGGCTTGCTCAAGTTTTTTATGTGTCCTTTCATGAGAGCACAACCTAGGATACTAAATTCCTTGGTTGAATACTAGCACCCTAACGCAGAATATTTTATGTTAGAGGGGCAGTCACTGGTGCCCACTACAGAGGATATATACTTTTTGACTGGCCTCTCCAGGAGAGGGGAACTAGTCAATTTTTGGACATTTCCTTCGAGGCCTCATAACATATCGGAATTGATAGGAATTTATTATGAGGCTGGTACAGATCGATCGAGCTCGCAGGTGCCAATAAGCAGGATCACCGATTTATCACTGCACGTAATTGTGTTTCTTATTAGGTAGATGACTGGTTCGGTGGCTCTACATCAGGCGTCCTGTGCACAGATGAACTATGCAGTCCAGTGCTTAAATGCACAGATATTTGACTGGAGCACTACACTACTGGATTGTATGAAGAGGCAGCTGACAGATTGTCGGTTGTGGATGCAGAGGAACTTCGGGTTCGGGATGATTCTATGTTATTTCTTCTTTGAAAGAGTTCCTAGTTTCAGTCCTCGAGTGGTGGTACAAGGACATTAGGCCTCTCTTCCTGTGGTTTGCAGATGGGCAGTGTTGCTGCCACGACAAGGTGGTGGAAGGACCAATGAGTCCTTTGACGATGACTTCTTTTCTTGGTTGTCGCGGCATATCCTAGCCATACCGGATTATCCTTATGCTGGGATTGATTTCTCAAGAGATCCTGACATCCCTGTACCTCCAGGCGAGGAGCGAGGCGAGATGGGTAACTTTGCATCATTTATTTTTTTTTGAAACATATATAATTTTTATGTTGTTTTTTTTATATATATCATTTTTTTTTATACCAGAGTATTTGACAGATACATGTCTATTGTGTGCAAATGTGGGACCCTCACAACCTACAGATTATGCGAGGAACAGGAGTCATCCTTGGCCAGGGGTCACACCTGTCGCCGCAGGGGGACCAGCAGTAGTAGGAGAGCTTCCATTCGGTGAGGTTGAGAGGGTTTTGAGACGAGTTGAGAGAAATTTTACCTCGCTCACTTGCACCATCCCTATGGAAAAGATTGAGGATCTGCCACCATCCATGCAGCCTCATGTAGTGGGGGCACCACAGATGTGGGTCCGACTGTTTTGGTGTTTGGAAAACGTTGTTGATTATTACAACAGGGCCCACAGGCCCTGACCTTAGTTAGTCTAGACTTTGACAGCTCTACCTATATATTTGTTTTGAGGGAATAAGCCCCATGACTCGTTACTGGTCATATTTTTTGAGGCGCTTGCGTCCACCTATGTACTCTAATGATTATGATATTATATATGGATTTTTATGTCTTTTTGTGTCTTATGGATCATATTTATCTTTAAAAATGTATTTACTTGTTTATGTGTATGTATTTTTATATGTGTGTGAGATGCCAGTCTAAAATTTCATTAGCTAGAGTATCTGTAACTTGGTTTAATCTCCTAGGAACATGAAAATATGTAATATAATCAAAGCTTTGTTCTAAGAGATGTACCCTAAGGAATCATCGGTGTAAATTCGGATCATGAACATGGTAGAATCTATTTAACTGAGACACAACCAGCTGAGCGTCTAAATAGACCCGGAGATGAGAGATGCCAAATGACAGGGCGTCACGAAGAAACTCAATAACTACACTGTACTCGGCGACATTGTTTGTGGTGTCGCTTAAGCATATACCTCCGGAAGATAATAACTGGCCTCGAGGTGTAAAAATTACCCAAGCTGTGGAGGCAAGCTTCAGAGTGTGCCAGCTAGCACCGTCTACGTACCCAATGAACACCTCTGATTCACTTTACATCTGCCACAGTGACAAAATATAACATCAAAAATGACACGTCCATAATACTAAAAGAAACCAGAAAGTATTAGTACAAAGACTATACATATGTTACAAAAAGTTACCCAAGGTTACCTACCTATCAGTAATACTTCTTGAGGTAGAGCCCATTTCTAGGCTCCGCCAAAGTATTTCCCTCAAAGTCAACCAGATGATAAGCACCCTTTTTTAGAACCTCTTTTATGATGAAAGGTCTGAACCACATGGGTTTGAATTTTCCTGCCCCCAGAGGGTCCTTATCTTGGTCATAGACCAGGACAAGGTCACCTTCAGAGAAAATCCGAGGACGAACGGACCGATCATACTAACACTTGACTTTTTGTTTGTGAGCCTTGTTGGCCAAGGCCACATCACAACGCTTCTCATTGAGGCGCTCAAGGTATAATAACCGTTCTTCAAGTGGAGAAGTGTCTGGCAATAACTGTACTGCCAATTTTAGGGACGGGATCTGACATTCTATAGGCAAGACTGCTTCCAGCCCGTAAACGATCTGAAAAGGTGAGAAATCGGTTGCAGTCTTAATAGATGTTCGGTAAGCCCATAATGTCGAGTATAACATCAAATGCCAATTTGACTTGGCTGAGTTGATCGTTCGTTGTAGGATGGTCTTAATAGATTTATTTATAGCTTCCACCTGACCATTTGGTTGGGGGTAGTAGGGTGACGAATGTTCTTGCCACAAACCAAGCTTTGATGTTAATTTGGTCATCATCTGGTTCTGAAAGTGACTTCCATGGTCAGTGACAATCTCTCTTAGGACATTGAACCTTTCTATTATCTGGTTGAATAAAAAGAGAGTTGCAGTCTCTCCATCATCTTTAAACATTGGCATAGCTTCGACCCACTTCGTGAAGTAGTCTACGGCTACAATGATATAACGGTACCCCCTTGTTGAAGGAGGGTTGCATGTAGTGTAATCAATCCCCCACTTGGTGAAGGGACCAACTGTGATGACAGGAAACATGGGAGCGGGATGTGCCCTCATCTTCCGAGAGAATATCTGACACAGGTGGCACTTCTTGACCGATTCGATACAATCTTTAATTAGTGTCGGCCAGAAGTAACCTGCTCATAAAATCTTTTGGGTTGTTGCCAACCTAAACAAATGACCGCCACAAGCTCCAGTATGGAAATCCTTAAGCATGATAACTGCTTCTTCGTGAGTGAGGCATCGGTGCAGGATGCAGTCTACGCCTCTTCGATACAACGTATCGTCGAGTATGAGATAATTCTTAGCCTGATGACGTATACGATGACACTCAACATGAGAAACAGAGGTGGGGAACTTCAAAGTCTGGAGATAGACAAGTATATATCCATACTAGGGATCCGAATATGCAATCAAAAACATATCTCCTCTGATAGGCGACTTTTCGGGCATAACATCACCTGACTCGATCGGAAGTTCTGAGATGAGTTCTGCGAAGACCAGTGACTTTTTCGATTTCACTGAAACAAAATCTAAGTCGAATTACTAGAGGAGGACTATCCATCTACTGATATTTCCTCCTATTACCCGTTGTGTCAACACGTATTGAAACAGATTCACAATGGCAATGACGGTGGTCTTGCGAAACAGAACATAATGATGGAACCGTTGAACAGCATGGACTGCTGCCAACGCAATTTTTTTGATATGATAATAATTGAGTTCTGATCCAACTAAGCCTCGAATCAGGTAATAGATCACATATTCTGAGAGAAAATCATCTTCCTGAACTAAGACCATGCCAATCGTTGACTCTATTGCAACCAGGTATAATAAGAAATATTTGTTATAGTTAGGTGGCCGAAGCAGAGGGGAAGTTGTGTGGGCATGTTTCAACGCTTCGAAGGAGCGTTGAGCGGCATCATCCCAATGAAAAGGAACATCTTTCTTCAGTAAGTGCATAAAGCCCTTTGTGATCTCAGCATAGTTGGCGGCGAAACGCCTTAAAAAATTCACCTTGCCCTGTAGACTCTGAAGTTGAGGGATTGTGCATGGGGGAGACAACTGAACTATTGCCTCAACCTTGAGAGGATCGACCATGATCCTTGTTGTTGACACTATGAAACCTATGCCATGTTTCTTATTGACCGACACAGTGTTTGACACCCATTAGGTCAAATGGATAGGATAGATAAAACCGGCTTTTAGTAGTTTCTCAACTTCAACCTTAATGGTTGTTGCTTTCCTGGGATTAACTAGACGAAGCTTCTGCCAAACAGGCTTGGCATCCAGATAAGTTGTGATTTCATGTTCGACTATTTTTGTATTGATGCCTGGCATTTCCTCGTAAGACCAGGCAGAAACATCGCGAAATTCTTTAAATAGATCTATGTAGATTTGAATCTCTTCGAGGGAACAGTCAGCTCCGACGAAAACATGCTCCATGATGCCAGGGGTTCTGGAGATATTAAACGGTATAGTTTCAGTGATAGCTTCCATATTACCCTCGGCATAAACCTCATGTGTAGCTAAGGGATTAATAGGACAAGACCTATCTCCAGTCATATTCAAGGTGAATTCTCCTGCTTCGATTCTGCTTAACTCTAGGAGGAAGTATGATCTGTGATGGAGATCATCCCAGGGTTTGTTCGGACTAGTCATTGCTTCAATTATTGCTTCGTCGGAGGGAAAGACTAAGTCTAACGAATCAATATCAACGAGAGATACTTGAGCCCAAATAGGCTCTCGAATCGGATCTAACTCTTGTGCAGGAGTTGGATCTGTGTTGGCCGAAGTTTGTTGGACTAAAGAGTATGCTAATTTGGCTGCAGAAAAGGTCATGGACATGCTAGGGTGCCCTGTCCCTTCCATCGTGGCCAATGGGGAAGGAAGTATCCACGGATTGTTGAGGTAAGTCATGTGAAACCACGAAACTTGGAAAATCTTAACCTTATGGTGGTCTGATATGAACTTGACATCGCCTTGAGGGGGTGGGTAATCGAAGGTACCCATCAAAGATGGGCACAAACCAACTCCTACGTTGACGATGCTCGGTTGGGGATTATCAATCATTGGGACCGCAGATGCCCCCAATGAAGGGTTGGGTATGGATAAGGACAATTGATCAATGGTCACGATCCATCCCTCGTGTGGAAACAACAAGACCCGAAAAACTATAGCAACCACTGCTTGCATAGAATAAGTCCAACTCCTACCTAACAAGATATTGTAGTTGAGGGATGTGTCGACTACTTTGTTAGGGTCCTAACCTGCACATAGGTAGAGAAATATATTCGGATGTAATAAAGGTCAATATTAATAAGGCCTTTCAATAAAATAGAATAACGAAGATGTAAGAAGACCTAATAGAATATTTAGATTCTAGAAGGATCTTCCTCTAGATGCTTCTCTTGATAGACATATTTAGTATAAATAAGGGTCGAGGGTATGAAAACCCTAGCTTGGAGATTATTGTAACAGAGCGTTGCTCGACTGGAGGTTGCCCCCTCGAAGAGGCCCGTGAACATTGCTTTTTGAATTCATTGGATTCATCTCTTCTCCCTTATCACATTCATCCATATCATTTGTCGACAAAATTTTTGACCCCGCCCACCCCTTTTCAGTTCACCCATCCTCATGGCCCATACTCATAGCCAAGACCTAGAAGCTCATGTCAACACCTTGCAATCTGGTTTCCTCAAGACCCAAAAATAAGTGAAACAACTCAGTGCTATTGTTGCCTCCATCGATACATCCATCAATACAACCATAAATGCATCCATGCAGTCCTCAATGGAGGAAGTCAAACAATAACTGACCACCCAGCTGGAATCTGTCTTTGCATCACTTTGTACCAAACTGAAGATCCCTACAGATGACCCTTTCTCTGACGCACCTCTAAAGAATGAAGGTGAACATTCCTCCCATTCCCATACCTTTCAGCACCATCACTTTCAATGTGACCTACGCCTTCTGCGGGTGGATGTGACCAAATTTGATGGCTCGGACCCCACTGGTTGGGTCACCCAAATGGAACATTATTTCTCTTTATACAGCATTACAGATGACTTGGCCAAACTCCGATATGGTGTTCTCCATCTAGATCAAGAATGGTGGCAATGGTGGCAATGGAGAAAAACTTCTCGTCAAGGGTATATTGCGTGGACCCAATTTGTGACTGAGCTTTATGAACGCTTTGACACTGATGCCAACCATTTGGGTCTTTTGACAAAGTTGAAACAATCAAGAATAGTAGAAGACTTCATAGATGCCTTTGAGCGCCTGGCTTTTCGAACAAAGGGCATGACTGATGCTTTCTTTCGAGAGTGTTTTATC
Organism: Picea sitchensis; assembly: GCA_010110895.2. Classification (NCBI taxonomy): domain Eukaryota; kingdom Viridiplantae; phylum Streptophyta; class Pinopsida; order Pinales; family Pinaceae; genus Picea; species Picea sitchensis. The sequence goes on along the minus strand of SNQJ01S0015094.1, from coordinate 84,314 downwards.
AGTGGCCTCAAGGATGATATTCGGGCCAATGTCCTCATGGCTTGACCTTCAAGTTGGGTGGAGGCTACTAAAAAAGATAAATAAGCACAACAGGTTGTATTCTCTCAAAACTGTAAACCCTCCTTTATCCCTCGCCCTAAACTCATAAATCCCACTACTCCCTCCGCCCCATTAAAGATCCAAAAATTGACCAGGGCTGAAATGGTTGAACGCCAACTCAAAGGCCTTTGTTATAATTGTGATGACAAATATTTCCCGGGCCACAAGTGTAAGGAACAAAATATTTCTATGGCCATCTCTGAGGATATTTCGAAAGAGGCTGTTGAAACTCCCCTTGTGCCTAAGTCACCTGAAATCATTGACATAACCCCTCCCTCAGACCCTCCTGAAGTGGAACCAATCATTTCCCTCAATGTTGTCACTGGCTTCTCCGCCCCCCAAACCCTCAAGTTAATCAGTTACATCAAGCATCAGAAGGTCATCATTCCGGTTGATAGTGGAAGCACCCATAATTTTATTCATCGTTGCATTTCCCAAGAAACTCATTGCTACATCCATGCCGTCAACAATTTCCAAATCATTATTGCCAATGGTGGTTCCATGAAATGTGGAGGGCGCTATGAAAATGTGCATCTCCAAATCGGTGACTACCACCTAAAATCCAATATGTTTGCTATCGACATGGGTGGTTGTGACATTGTGTTGGGTGCAGACTGGCTAAGGACTTTGGGTCTCATTCTCATGGATTTTAAGGAATTAAACATGCAATTTGACCAGGAAGGCCACCAATATAAATTCCAAGGCATCACTGCTAGTTCACATGAGGTCATTAGTTCCCATCACATGGAAAAGCTGCTCAAGAAAGGTCATTTTGGTGTCATTGCCCAACTCCATGCCATACAAGCAATAGAGACACCCTCGGTGACTCAAGACCTCCAAGACCTCCTTTCTAAACATCAAATGGTATTTTCCACTCCCCAAGGACTCCCTCCTTCCCACAGTGTTCATGATCATTCTGTTATCACTCCAAGAAAATCCTTAGGGTTGTAGGCTAAGAATGCTTGGTAACTTAATAAATCATGAATAATGAAAGTGTGGATCAATGGGATAACTCAAGGGCTTAATGAGAAGAACAACTTATCATGCATCCAAATGAGCCAGTGCTTTTAGAAACCAATAATCATATACAGTAATTGAAATGGGATATGAAGAACACTATACTAGATAACCAAGTACATTAACATGCAGGGTCATACAAGATAGCAAGAGATCATTCAATTCAAATTTATGAGCTAAATAAGAAGATGACAGTTCTTAATAGCTGAGCTAAATTGAATCAAATTACAGAGCAATGTAACACATGAGAAAATTTGACAATGGTAGCAAAAGAAGATTGTCATTCATATCAAGATAAGAGTCTTAATACATATGCCAAAAAGTGTCTCCAGAATTGAAACCCCTCTAGACTCTTAGAAAAGCTAGGAATTTATAGCCTTTTACAATCAGTTTTCAGATCCTAAAACAATGGATCTGATAATCTAAAAACAGTAAACAAAAACTGTATTTACAAAAAGATAGGGATAGGCCCTCAGAATAAGGATGATCCCTATGTGTTGGTCCTTTGAATGTGTTGAACAGTTGATGAAGTGGAGATCAGCCTTCCAAGGCTCCTTAGCTTGATATCATGAAGATAGAATTTGAATTGGGTGATGTGCTTGTTCATCCCTAATATTTTGCCATAAAAATTGACAAAAACTTAGTCACAAAACTCCTTTTTGACTTCCCTTTCCAAACTAGCTGTTAAGTTAGACTTGATAATTCAACACCTGTCCATTTGAAATGGTTTCAAACCATTCTAACCCAAAAAATCCTGATCTGGGCGAAAATTTGGCTATTCTGGTCGTGACAGGCTTTCACCAGCTAATTTACCCGAAAATCTTTTGCTTAGCTGGTGAAAGGCGGAGCTTTCACCAGCTAACTAGTTATAATTCTGCCTTCTGCGCTGGTGAAAGTGCAGATTTTTTCAAAATCAAATTTCTCAGTCATGGAGAGTCTGTTTTGCATGCTTAAATAGTCGATCGACATCTACAAATCCTAATCTTTCCAATGGTGCTTTCAAATATTCATTTGGAGTTTGGGAAGCTATCCAAATTTCCCCTACAAGATTAGGGATCACTCTTTCAAAATGCCAGTGCATTTTTTATCGCTAACATCTCGCTCCAACTGGGATGGAGACGTCCCTGTGAGGTCTCTAAGAACCTGGAAGACCTTGTGCCTTTAGTATTGGGCCATGGAGTCATTCATCCTTTTTAGTCCCAGCAATGTTTACAACCTGCATTATGTCCTTTAAAAATGACCAAATATAGTCAAAAAACTTATTTTTGACTTTCTTCTTCAAGAATAGTGTTTAGACTTGATTTTATAATTCATAATCATCCTATTCCAGAAGATTTCACATCATTCCAACTTGAATATCTCGAATCTGGGAAAAATTTTGAATATTCTGGTTAAAACAGCTTTCGGTGGTTAACAGTATTTGGATCTAAGCACCTTATCCACCGAAAGCACTTCTTTTCGATGATTAATGAGCACTGGAGGGCTCGCCTAAACCACCGAAAAACAGAAGTATTTCAAAAATCAAAATATCAAAATTCTGATTACCTGCATGTTTGTAAATGACTTCAGGGCTTCTTAGATGAAGCTCCTTTCTCTCCGACTAGACTTGTAATCTCCTCCTGATGGGTTTCAGCTTTCAACTCTCCTTCCATAGAAGTGAAAATTTGAGCAAGGGCCTCTAATCCAAGTGGTCTAGCTGCTGGGACTGCTTGTTCCTTCAACTGCAATCTAAGAAGTCTGAGTTTTTTATACAAAGATGCATTCTCTTTCATTAGTAGCTTGTTTCTTTCAATTGTCTTCTCATGTCTCTGCTTGACTTCTTTTGTACTATCTGCAAATCCTTATCTTAAAAAATGTGATGGTCACTGAAATCTACTCTGTCAACGTGTGTTGCACCCAGCTACACAATAAAAGCAAAGATTTGCAATCTTAATCTCTTTTGTATGGCTAACGAAAATGACTCTGGACAACCAATGCCAGAAACACACAAAACAACCATATTGTGCACTATATTCAAAAGAATCATTGAAGGTTGGAACTGTAATCTGAAGAACTAGCACGGAACCATTCTGCTACCAAAAATAGGGATTTCCTCCTCAAGTACACATTCCAACATATCCATGATAGATTGATGTTTTTCTTTTTATATCAAATCTGTATGATGCAAGACTATTATATATGCCCGTCTCAACACAATCAAATATTCTCTCAATGGCCCACATGGTATCAACCTTCTATCGCCCCAAAGGGTTGTACAGTTTACCATTACAATCTCCAAGTCCCTGGACAAGCTCCAATGCTTTCTTGCTTCTTGAAATGACTAAAATTGGTGTGGATGTTGTTCTCTTCATTAGGGACATAAAAGGGAAACAAAAGACCCCGAAAAACTCATGCCATCATCCAGAATAACAACTCCAATTCCATTCCCAATTTTGTTAGCAGTCACCTTGGACCCCCTAAACTGGCAATTATGTTCTGCCCTGTCTCCTCTTCTATGAAATTCCATCACACCATATCTCTGGAAAAAAAAAATGCAGCAAAATTCAACCTATTTGGACCTGATCCAATTTTTGTAGTAGTACCAATTAGATGTCTTTGAAGCATTTTGGCTTCATCTCCACCCTTATCACACATGTCAAAGAATATATGCAGTCTAGAATCAAAGTTCTGGTCGACCATCTCCTTCCAGAATTGGCGAAGCTCATCCTTGGACAAGCTATTGGTTTTCAACCCTTTTCGCCGAGCTAAGGCATCAAAAAGTTCCACTGCAAACTCTTTCGAGTCTTTCATTCCTATGCAGGCACCAAAATTCTCTCTGGAGACTCTTCCATTCACTGCAAATTGCTCAAAATGTTTATCCACTGTTTTCCAGGCTGCATCGTTCTCTTTCCCACCAACATTTCTATCCAAAAATCTCAGGATTTTCAGCCCCCCCTCAGCACTAGATACATTTCTATCAAACTTAATCCTTCTGTTGGCCTTATAATTGGAGGTACTACCATCAACAGAGGACCCATTGACAGACTCTTTGTTGCCTCTGAAGGTCGAAATCCTCTTCATCTCAAATTTAATTTTGGTTGTAAATGAATCTCTCTTCGTGCCTGGATCACCCATACGAGGAGTTGGCTTAAGTTCAGACTTCGTTCCCATATCAGGATTCATACTTATTCCATCCAATGCACCTTGAGAATAGAAAAATCTTGCAGGCATCATTTTCTCCTCTTTGGTGCATCGAGAGATTTCCTCGTTGCCACTGTGGACAACAACACCATCCAGTTCTGATTGCAGACTATTTCCTCCAAACTTGGATATTTCATCTGGGGCATTGTACGTCTAGACGAGGACTGTGTCGTTGGAGCGCTTAAACGTAATCAGGGATCGAGTCCCGCCCATCATGGCCACATCTAGGTTGATTTCCCAAACCACCCAGCCTCCCGAGACGTCTGGCCGGGCCGTGAAGGCCATGCGGATGGATCTGTTTCTAGGCTCGTACGTCCAGGCGAAATTAGCGTTCAGCTGCTGCAACGACTGGAAGCTCCATAATTATCGGCGAATCACGCTGATCCCCCACATTCATCATGCAAATGAAATCAAAAACATACAAATATTAATTTCAACAAACCCTTTCGACCGGATTCTCTGCAAATCCGATCAAATTTCGAAGCATACATAACGATGCTCACAACTCCATGTGTCGAACGACCAACAGATGCGGAACCACACTGTCCTTCAGATCTGATAATTCATTTTACTGGAGATGGAAACCGCTTTGAGAGCATCTCTTCACTTGCAATACATAGAGGGCATGACGGATCTTGCTGATTAGCTTCAGAATTCATTTTCTCCGAACACTCTGGATGGTAGACATGCCCACAAGCTAGCACAGCGACAACAGAGAGATGATACTCTTTGTGATAAAAGTTTTGAGCAAATACCAAAAGTCTGAACCTCCACCTAGGAAGACGTGGAAGTGGCATGTGTGTTTTTGGCCCTGATCCTTTCCATGGACAGAGAAACTCCATCCATACTCTCTCTACCAGAAATCCACGCAAAATCAGAAGGGCTTGTTGCATCACTCCAACGGAACCGCTCTCTTCTTAGAGGAAGCTACAAGATCTGAAAATGTCTGCATTGACCACCAATCAGGGACACCTCCATGTGACCCCACTGTTGAGTCACCATTACTACCAGCCAACTTGAAGGAGTGCCTTCCATCCAATGCTGATATGGAGCTATTGTTTAGTGAAATGCATGGATCCGACTGTCTGAGATTGAAGTAAGGAATAGTTGAGGGGTATTCCTCTTTGGAGGATGCTTCTGTTATATATGGGCCCAAAACAGAATCTGAGGGAGTATTAACTGAGTTTCCATCATGATCTGGCAGAAGGGGAGAAATCAACCACTATGGCTCATGAAATCTAGCTGACAAAGGGCTTGAATCAACTAAACCATTTCCAACTTGGAGCAGGCGCTTGGCTCTCCTTGAATACATGACGATTTTCAAAATGTTTCGACACATTTTCAACAAACAACAAGGATCTTTGTCGGCTTACTCGTTTGAACAATTTGAAAAGGTCGAAAAGCATCCAAAGGGTCACTTGTCTTCTTACTTGTATGTTGATCAGCAAAGTCCACAACTCTTCAGCAGATCGACCCACAGCATGTTGATATTGAGTCCCAAAGCTTTTCACTCTTTGTCAATAATTCCTCGAGGTCTGCATGCATAGGAAAGATATAGTCACTATAACAATTGTCGAAATTTTCTTTTGATGTTTACAACAGTAAGTTCTTTCACCAACTTACTTGTTGCGGGGAGTACACCTTAACCATTGAAACCCGAGGCTTTCACCAGCTAACTTCAACTTCATAACATAAGTTAGTTGTTGAAAAGCTTTTTCACAAAAATTTGAAAAAATCTTTGGAGGATCAATTTATTTCTAAGATAAAATCTTAAATCCTATGTTTTGATACTTCTAAAATCAGGCGAGCTTATTCTTCTTCCTACTCCTACTCTAACCACTGTATTGTTTCCGGGTCAAGTAAAATCATGCTTCCAATGAAGCCATGTCAGAGACTGATTTACAGGCATCATGTTAGATCTTGACCCGAACAACAATGGAAGCCATATCATGCAGAAAAGAGGTTTAAATAGATGATAAAAACAATCTTCTTCTAACAAAAATATCCTTGGGTGTATGCTGCTCATAGAATCCAAATAGTCAGCAATAGGGTCATTGAATTCACAAAGAAATACCTTTTTGAACTGTTGATCCAACTAAAAATTGAAATGATGTTGAAAGTTTCCTTTACTGATCTCACTGTTGAATGTAGGTTGCTCAACCCTTGCCAGAGAAACATGTAGGATGGATTGTTGATATGGAATTTTCAGCTCCTCACCTTCTTCTCCATATTTGTTGTAATTCCCCTGTGTCTGCACATCTGAAAAATGAAGGTTGGCCTCATCATCTACTGCAAATCCAAATCCAGGATTTAGGTCTTCTCTGTTGTTGGGATCAAGAGACTCATGACTAGTATCAATTACAGCATCAATGCATTCTTGATCATGATTCTTGTGTTCTAACTGAATATTAGACAGTCCCTGCAAATATGGAATTTGTAGGTTGTCCTCATCAACCTTTACAGATCTGAAACTGTCACTTGTTGTCTTGTTAATTTGCTCATCATTTCCAATTTTTTCAGAAGAAACAATATGATCTTCATGACACCCTAAAACAGTGGATGCATTTAATACGATGTCAAAAGCATCACTAAATTTATCATGGTATGAATCACTGATTTCTTGATCATAATGAAGAATATCTTCTACAGCAACATATTCTTCATGAGTATCTAATTCTTTAGTCAGTAATTGAAATTCATGACAACATTGAGGATAGAGAAGATCAGTTGGAAATATCTCTTTACAAAACACATGGAAGGCAGCATGAAAATAATCCAAAGAGTTGATACTAGCAATAGGCAAAGATTGGTACCAATCACGAGAAATACCTTCTAATGAAAAACAAAAGAGTCGGATCTGAACATCCTCATGCACTACCTGCAACCGATGCATGTAATCATGAAAGTCCAGCAAATGTTCAGCTGGCACTTCCCACTCTTCTCCTCAAAATCTGGGAAGATTGTTCTCCCATTCATCTCTAGTAGGTACTTGATTAGGGAAACCAACAATACTTGAAAAATCACAGAACGCATACCTCTTTGCTAAGATCTTGTTCATGTCATACCAGTGGAGTCACCAACAATTTTCTGAACAATGGAGTCGCCACTGAATTCATCCTTCATGGAGTCGCCAGATAGATGATTACAACCAAATGATGTCCAGGCTTTGTCTATCATCAAAGTTGGATCTATGTCGTCTCCCAGGGAAGCTGAGCTTCAATCTCCTCTCCCCGGCAACGGCGCCAATTTGTTATCACTCCAAGAAACTCCTTAGGGTTGTAGGCTAAGAATGCTTTGTAACTTAATAAACCATGAATAATGAAAGTGTGGATCAATGGGATAACTCAAGGGCCTAATGAGAAGAACAACTTATCATGCATCCAAATGAGCCAGTGCTTTTAGAAACCAATAATCAGATATAGTAATTGAAATGGGATATGAAGAACACTATTCTAGATAACCAAGTACATTAACATGCAAGGTCATACAAGATAGCAAGAGATCATTCAATTCAAATTTATGAGATAAATAAGAAGATGACAGTTCTTAATAGCTGAGCTAAATTGAAGCAAATTACAGAGCAATGTAACACATGAGAAAATCTGACAATGGTAGCAAAAGAAGACTATCATTCATATCAAGATAAGAGTCTTAGTACATATGCCAAAAAGTGTCTCCAGAATTGAAACCCCTCTAGACTCTTAGAAAATCTAGGCATTTATAGCCTTTTACAATCAGTTTTCAGATCCTAAAACAATGGATCTGATAATCTAAAAACAGTAAACAAAAACTGTATTTACAAAAAGATAGGGATAGGCCCTCAGAATAAGGATGATCCCTATGTGCTGGTCCTTTGAATGTGTTGAACAGTTGATGAAGTGGAGATCATCCTTCCAAGGCTCCTTAGCTTGATATCATGAAGATAGAATTCGAATTGGGTGATGTGCTTGTTCATCCCTGATATTTTGCCTTAAAAATTAACAAAAACTTAGTCACAAAACTCCTTTTTGACTTCCCTTTCCAAACTAACTGTTAAGTTAGACTTGATAATTCAACACATGTCCATTTGAAATGGTTTCAAACCATTCTAACCCAAAAAATCCTGATCTGGGAAAAAATTTGGATATTCTGGCCGTGGCAGGCTTTCACCAGCTAATTTACCCGAAAATCCGCTCCTTAGCTGGTGAAAGGCGGAGCTTTCACCAGCTAACTAGTTATAATTCTGCCTTCTGCGCTGGTGAAAGTGCATATTTTTGCAAAATCAAATTTCTAAGTCATGGAGAGTCTGTTTTGCATGCTTAAATAGTCGATCGACATCTACAAATCCTAATCTTTCCAATGGTTCTTTCAAATATGCATTTGGAGCTCAGGAAGCTAGACAAATTTCCCCTACAATATTAGGGATCACTCTTTCAAAATGCCAATGCATTTTTTATCGCTAACACATTCCATTCCCCTTGTACCCGGAAGCCTTCCTCCCAATATTCATCTGTATCGCCACCCCTTTTCACAAAAAAATTAAATTGAGAAAATGGTCCAGGAACTCCTTATTGCAGTCGTTATCTTCCCTTATTCTTCTCCTGTAGTCATGGTCCTGAAGAAAGAAGGCTCATGGAGAATGTGTCTTGACTTCTGTGCCCTCAACAAACTGACCATTAAAGACAAATTTCCCATTCCTGTCATTGATGACCTCCTGGATGAATTGAGTGGTGCCCAATTCTTTACTAAACTTTATCTTCGCTTGGGCTATCACCATATACATATGAAAGAGGCAGACATTCCCAAGACGGCCTTTCGAACTCATGAGGGCCACTATGATTTTTTGGCCATGCCCTTTGGCTTGTGTAATGCCCCCTCCACCTTCCAAAGCCTCATGAATCATGTCTTTCGTCCTTTTCTCCATCATTTTGTCTTAGTTTTCTTTGATGATATCCTCATCTATAGAAAAACTTGGACAGACCATCTTACTCATGTGGATCGAGTTCTCCATCTACTCTCTCAGCACCAACTTTTCCTGAAACAGTCTAAATGTGCCTTTGGTGCCTCAGAAGTAGAATACTTGGGTCATCTGGTTGGCAAGGATGGCGTCAGGGTGGATCCAAAAAAGATTGATGCTATGCAAGACTGGCCGCACTCAAAGACTCTCAAAATCTTGCGTGGATTTTTGGGCTTAACAGGGTATTATCGCAAGTTTGTTAAGAATTATGGAAAGATTGCAGCACCTCTCACTGCTCTCCTCAAAAAGAACTCTTTCACTTGGACTCCAGCCACTACTCAAGCTTTCCAAACCTTGAAGGTGGCCATGTGAACCACTCTGGTTCTATCCCTTCCTGATTTCACAAAGACCTTTGTGTTGGAATGTGATGCCTCAGGGAAAGGAATCGGTGGTGTCCTTATGCAAGAGGGTCGACCTTTGGCCTTCACCAGCAAGAAACTATATGAAAGGAATCTGGGAAAACCCATCTATGAAAAGGAAATGTTGGCTATTCTGCATTTCATTGACCCGTGGTGCCCTTATCTGTTTGGGAAATGTTTCCAAATTACGATAGACCATCAAAGCTTCAAGTACTTTCTGGAACAACGCATTTCCTCCCCGGAGCAACAAAAATGGGTGACTAAACTCTTTGGATATGATTATGAGATCATTAAAACAAAGGCAAAGACAATGTGGTGGTGGATGCACTGTCCCAAAAATATGAAGAAAAAGGATCCCTTTTTTCTCTTTCCTTCATTGTACCAGATTGGCTCCAAGATGTTCGCTAGGAATGGCTACAAGATCCCAAAAGTTTGCATCTGATCCAGCAATTGCAAACAAATGCTCCAGCTCCCCCAGGGTACTCTTGGCTCCAGGATGAGCTTCGATACAAAGGTCATTTGTATTTAAGTAAACAATCAAAGCTTAAATCCACGGTACTTTCTGAGCTTCATGCTACACCCACAGTGGGGCACTCCGGGTTCACCAAAACCTATGACAGGGTCAAACGTTCTTTTTTCTGGGATGGTATGAAACAAGACATCCGTAATTTTTTCGTTGAATGTGATGTGTGTGTTAGCACTCTGTAAATTTCCTAGAGGTTGACAACAGAAGAAATCTACTAAGGAAACTTTATCCTACCGCTTTTGAAGTTGGGATCTAGCCCTTCCAACTTCAGAGAGGGATCTCTCTATATGATTTAGTTATGTTTCAAATTTTAAATATTAGGCTAGGTAAATAAATAGGTCAGTTTTTTTTCGTTATAGTATTTGTCGGGTTGGTTGAGACAGTCTACACATCCATTGGGCTATGGGGTCTGTGTCTTGAGTAAAAAATGAAATACAAACCAGAAACACAAAGGGAAAACTTTCACAGGGTGAGATAATATAATCATTGGATTCTTTAGTAGCTTAAATGATGAATAGCAAAAAAGATGAGAAAGATAATTTCAACAAAGAAGCAGTTAAGAATTTATTTATTGAAAACACCAGAAGATAAAACACTAAAATCTTTCGAGTCAGAAACAGGGTATACAAGATAAATCCTGCAACTTTCGTTACTTCTAAAGATTAGATTCAGAAAACAATATGATAACAAAGCGAGAATAACATTCAACTTAGAGAGAAAAACATCACCAGTGAATACACACAAGAATCTTGTAAAAGTGCCTCCTTTTTATTAATGGAAGATTTCTTCAAAAATATTACAATTTGATAGCGTAAGGGTGTGAAGATAAACAACCCCCAATACTTCGAAAGGTGAAGTATTTATAACTCAAATTACAAACGATCCTATCATTTATGACCAGGATGTGCTAAAACTATTTTTAGCCTAACTAACTTAACAAATTTCCTAAATCTAGGAACTGCTTGATGATGTGGTGTAACTGCACGCTGATTTCTGGGTGGACCGTTGATGAAGCCTCTACACGACCTCATCTGACTGGACAACTGGCTGGACTGTCATCTGCTAGTCGATCAGATCACAGAGTTCCTCCCATCGAAGATGACTGGGCACGTTGACTTTGAGTAGCCTTCGATACACTTCGTCCATCTCTGTGTACTTGGCGAATGTAGGCTTGGTGAGGAAGATGTATCGAATCTTGTGTTGGATACTGATGTCCCACTGAAGGGCATCTAAGAATTCCTTGACAGTGATGCTCCCTTGAATTCCTGCAAACTTTGAATTGTCCTTAGCCACATCGGCCAATCTCTTCTTATAATCTGGGAGTGTCATCAACTTATCATTGATTACCTTCAGACCAGGAAGACATTTCTTCTAGAGAGCCTCAATCTTGCTAAAGAATATTTTTACCCCTAGGTCCATGGTCTGAACCTTTTCTTCCAGCTGAAGCATTAATCCTCTCTTGGTCAAAACTCTTTTTCATGGATGGTCTCTATTCTGTCTTCAATATTCAGCTCTTCTAGCTCTTCCCTAGTCTTAGAATTGAGGAACTTGATGATCTCGTTCGCCTGTGTTGGCATCTCTCCCAGTTCCGATATGATCTTCTCGATGGCCTGTTTACTTCTCAGCACCAACTCATTCTGCTCAAACATTATCTGTATCATGGGCCATATCTCGTTCATGGAATTAGTGATGTCTGTCCATATTCTTTCTTTAACCTCGGCCAACGTCTTTCCTGCCACTGTCTGCTTCCGGAGTTGTTGTAACTACTGCTTGAGCTGATCGGTCACCTGCTTCTCCTTAGAGAGGCTAGTCTGGAAGGAAGATTTGAGTTCCTGAAGGTTCTCAATCTCCTTTTTTAGCCTGTTGATATCTGTTTCCTGCAGGTTCATATTTTCCATAGACTTATCCAGGTTGGCTGTCTTTTCTAGGGGTGTCAATGGAGTAGCAGATGGGATTTTTTTCACTGATGTTGTACTCACTCCCGAAATTGGAATGGCACTCAATGGAATGACTTCCATCGGCTTCAGCTACTCTTTCTCTTTTACTAGCTTCTCCATTTTAGCTTCCATTTCTTTTAGCTGTGCATTCTGCTCCATGAGTAGCTAGAGCATTTCATATTTCTCTCCTTATTTCTCTGCTATCTCCTTTTCCTACGAATCCTCTGTGGGCGGGAGCTTCAGTTGTTTCCTCAAGGATGCTATGTCAGCATTCTTCTTCTTTATCATTTCCTCAGCTGCTTTCACGTTTGAAGGATCGTAACCGATCTTGAGAACCAACTCCTCCAAAGTCTTGATCTTATTTTCCTTGGCAAAGGACGATATCTTCTCCAACTTGAGTTATGTTTGAACATTGTTCAGGGACACTTGCAGTTTGGACGCAAAAGTGGAAGCATGCGCCAGCGTGTAAAAGACCATTTCCCCTGTCTGCTTGTGCAGATCCATTTGATTGGTCGGATGCACGTCCTTCATTTGGAATTCGAAGGTGGCCCTCTTGTAGTCAGTGATCACCTTTGGATCTGGTACTTGTGCCTGGAGGAATGCCATGTGCATTCTGCCCTTCTCAGTGTCGAATGTCGATAATAACCTATGTTGTGTAGTCGACGTTTGTTTCCAGAACTGAGCGTAGGTACTGTTGGTCAGGGTCTGGTTCCTTTTCTTGATCAGCTCATACTTCTCGAAGATACTCAGCTTCGGTCCCACCTTTCCTGGTTGGGTGGTCAATGGAGAATCTGTAGATTTTCCCGGCATTGCTGAGGTTATGACCTTATGGAGGCTCGAACCGAAGGGTGGCCTATCAACCTTGGTCACTATTGTAGACGGGGCTTCTTTTTCTCTGATAGGGCCAGGAACTGACATAGTCTTAGGCCCCTTAGTGTGCAGTTGGAACTCTTCGGATGATACCTCCATGACAGGCGGAGATAAATCTTGCCGAGGCATTTTCTCCTTCGAGACCTATGGCATGGTTGTTTGAGATACAGTGGCCGGGGGATCCTGCTGTTGTACTTCGACCAATGTGTTCGGCTCCCAAGCTGTCTAATTTGCAAACTTCTCAACTTCAGGCTTGGACTCATGAACATATGGGATGTTTTTGTTCTTCACCCTAATCTCTGAGATGATCCCACATGGATCGTAATTCCAGGGGAAGCTCATGGAGAACTTCATTTCCCTCGGCATCCTATCTGCTTATTCCCCTGCGCCACGATTGTTGCAGATGAAGGAACCAATCTGCCCCTTGATTCTAAGTTGTTGGTTTTTCTTGGGTGACACAAAATGGATATCATCGGAGTTTATTATCTGCCTTATATATTCCAAAGCAAAAATCCTGACAGGCAGATACTTGGGCAGCTTATACGGTGCCAACTCGCACCTGTATACTCTGATCTCGGTGTAATCCTGTTATAAATACCAATCACCTGTCTTTGTTTGGTCCGAGAGGTGCAGGATCCTCTGAACTTCATCGTTTATCCAAGGCTCGGGCCTGTCGCCTAGCATGCTTACCACCGGGTGGTAGAACTGATCAATGAACTCCTTGAAGCTAAACTCTGTGGAGTTGTGCTTGAGCATGGAGGTCCATGCTGTCATTGCCTAGGGTCTACCATCTCCATCCATCTTTTGCATGGAAAACATGAATTTGTCTACTTGGAAGAAGACGAACAAGTACAACAGTATGGAAGAGTATCTGAACATGCCTTCGGTGGCGAAATTCACGAACTTTTCGTAAATATTGTCCGCCAGAAAAGTGGTGAAATCAAACTGGGTGGTGGGCTTTTCATCGGTAGAGAAGATGGATAGAAAACCCAGAATGGGTTCATCTACCCACTGATCAGAAAAGTATCCTAACAAGGCACAAAGGGATGAAATGATCTGGTTTCCTTTAGTCGAGAACATGAAGGAAGGATGCGGAGGATTTGTGGAGGGGAATTGAGCGGATGGGGAAAGGAAAAGCTTGAATATTTGAGCTCTTTGGGGGAAGGTCATTTTCTGGTACAATTCTGTAAGAATTTCCAGGTTGAAGGGTGACGCAGAGTCGGCTCGGGGAATTTGCATCATTTCGTCAATAGATTCGGGTGTGACAAGGAAAAGAATCTCTCCGGATGAGGAGACGATGGCTCTTTGCTCGGGAATGTAGTGAGCTTGGCACTTGAGGGAAAACTCTGAAAAAGGATGGATTTGAGGGAAGATGTAAAGGGGTAAATTGGACTCCCAGAGTCCTATTTCATCGTTATAGTCTAGGAAGACCTCCTTGAGCCACGATTGAAGGTCCACGAAATCAAAATCACACTTTGTATCTGTGATTAATCGGTATTTATCGACCAGTGGGATCCTGTCAAGGTCGCCAGGAGGCGGGAGAAACGGATTCTCCTCTCCTTCTGCTTGCTTGGACTTTGGTGCCATTTCTGCAACAGTACCTGCAAGACAAACAACGTTAGTGGGGGTGACGGACTGTGGATGAGGGAAAATGACTGTAATGGAGGAGTCAACAGTGTAAAAAACTCTCTGGTGCGATGAGTGGTAAATGGTGAGAAAAGGGAGAATGAGGGTAGTTTTGAGTAAACAGGTGTCCGTTGGGCGCGGGAGATAGGTCAGCTAGATAATGGATAGGTTATCCAGTAATAAGTGGCCAACGGATCACTTAGTGTGAGATGGCGGGTGACGGTGACTGAGGGAAATACGGATAGGTGACGTGGCGGCTATCGACTGGAGGTGAAGGTCATAGTGAGGGGGCTTGTCACGAATGAATAGGGGGAAGAACTGACAGCAGTTATGGGACGTGACTATTTCGGGAAAGGTGGGTGGTGACATCCAGAGGTGACGATGGTAATTCAGACAGCAAGAGATGATGGGACTCGGATCCATCAGATCACTGCCATGTATAAAGGGGGACCCGCCAGAGGAGGAAAACCATTCCGGACCACCCCCCTCAGTTAAAGGAAGATCAGTCGGGGGGGTCTGAAATACATCTTGGGTCGTTGATCTGTGCGCCTGCTTCTGAGCCGCAGATCTATGCACGTTGTTTATAACACATTCCGGACCCCCCCTCCATTAAAGGCAGAACGAATGGGGGGGTACGGAATCCAACATTGATCGTAGATCTGAGCGCTTGATCCTGGGCCGTCCAGATGCGCGCAGGTCTTATCAGCGATTCCGGACCCCCCCCTCTGTTAAAGATAGAACGGTCGGGGGGGTCCGGAAAGGCCTATCCACCGTAGATCTGAGCGTGATCATCTGGACCATTGATACATGATCAGAGCATAATTGGGGGCGCAGAAACATACATGCGCCTAGAAAAGTTAGGATAAGTGTCTTTCCTCGGGTTTTCTTCAAAACTTTCATGTCTACACCACCAAGGGGTTAGTTGAACAACATTTTAGGTATCCAAATCATGGTGCAACATTGATCATCAGACTGGTTCTTATTGAAAATGAAGCAATAAAGCAACGAGCCTATCTTCTAACCTATCTTCCTACAACAATTAACCCAGATTAGACTATTGAGTTAAGAAATTACTCTCCCCTGGGGCTATCTGACCAAGATTAGACAGTCTGGCCAGATTTATTCACTAATCTAACCTAGACACTTTGGATAAGATTAAACTGTTTAACCAAATTCATTCACTAATCTTATCAACATCAATTTAAAAAGAACTTGGCCATGCTTGAAAGGTATGGAACAAGTTACTATTATTGCATGGGGCTTTTATTTCAATTCTTTTATGACTTCTTTTCTTTTCTTTCTTTTCTTTTCTTTTTCCTTTTTCTTTTTCTTTTTCTTTTTTCTTTTCCTTTCTTTTTCAAATTATTTGCAAAATGAAAAATCATTTGTCAACAAAAATACTAGAGACAGATAATATCCCAGTCACCAGTTGATCCTATAACTTATAGGGTGATAACAATGTGTCAACGCAACAAGGGAGAAACAGTCAAATCTCCAGGCACACTACAACCGCTTCCGATTCCACCTGCTATTTGGAAGGATATCTCTATGGACTTTATTATTGGCTTACCCAAATCGGGAAATAAATTAGTCATAATGGTGGTTGTGGATCGCCTTTCCAAGTATGCTCATTTCTGCATTCTTCAACACCCATTTAATGCATCCACGGTGGCTCAAATTTTCATGGACCAGGTCTTCAAGCTTCATGGCATGCCGCACTCTATTATTTCTGATCGTGACCCAACTTTCACAAGCAATTTTTGGCAAGAACTGTTCAAGCTACAGTGCACCCAATTGCATCTCAGCACATCTTATCATCCCTAGACTGATGGTCAAATAGAAGTTGTCAACAAGTGTTTGGAAACATATCTGAGGTGTTTTTCCTCTAAAAAGAAAAATTAGTGGGCTCAATGGTTATCCCTAGCTGAATTGTGGTACAACACTTCCTACCATACATCTACACGCATGACTCCTTTTGAAGCGGTATATGGACAGAAGCCACCTTCAGTTCTCTCATACTTACCAGGTACCTCGAAGGTCTAGGCAGTTGACCAAACACTTACAATTCGAGAGGATATTCTCCGTACCCTCAAAGAGAACTTGGTCATGGCACAGAATCGCATGAAGCAACAAGCAGATCAAGGTTGCTCTGAACGTCAATTTGCAGAAGGGCATCATGTGTTTCTACGACTGCAACCATACAAGAAAACTTCCCTCAAGGCTAAGCATTTTCAGAAGCTAGCACCCAAATTTGATGGTCCTTATACAATTCTCAAGCATGTGGGACAAGTCGCCTATCAGTTAGCTCTGCCCAGTCATTCGAAGCTACATCCTATTTTTCATGTTTCATGCTTAAAGGGTGATTGGAACTAGGTGCCAAATTCAAACCAACCTTCCTGAGTTAGCTAAAGAAGGATCCATTTGGCTACAGCCAGAAGCAGTTTTGGACCAGTGTGAGCATCGCCTGTGTTAGACAACGATCAAGGAAGTGTTAGTCCAGTGGAAAGATACAACTCTAGCAGATGCCACTTGGGAACCAACTACCATTCTGCAGTAGTTTCCACTTGGAAAATATCAACCTTATGGTGGTCTGATATGAACTTGACATCGCCTTGAGGGGTCGGGTAATCGAAGGTACCAATCAAATATGGGCACAAACCAACTCCTATGTTTACAATGCCCAATTGGGGATTATCAATCATCAGGACCGCGGATGCCCCCAATGAAGGGTCAGGTCTGGAGAAGGACAATTGATCAATGGTCACGATTGGACCCTCGTGTGGAAACAACAAGACCCAAAAAACTGTAGCAACCACTGCTTTCATAGCATAATTCCAACTCCTACCTAATAAGAGATTGTAGTCGAGGGATGCGTTGACTACTTCTAACTCGACGCACACAGTCTTCCCTCCTAGCTGCATGGGGAAAGAGGGAATGATGCCATGTGGTTAGAACGAACGACCATCGAAAGCAGTGAGAAGAGTAGGTGATGGAGACAAAATGGGTTGGCCAATGGCCTTCCAACATGCCAACGACATGACGCATGTCAAGGCGCCCTCATCAACCACTGTGTGGAAAATGTTTCGAGTAAAAGTTTTTGTGGGGTAAGCCACTACTATCTGAAACGCTACATGGTAAGGTAGACAAGTTTTTAAGTCGGTTGTATCCAGCATGATTGTACCCAGATTACAAATCTCGGTAGATCCTAAAGCGGCTAACAAATCTTTCCTCTGGGAAGGGCAGCTTTGGAGGACCTCCAAAGAGGACATCGCACAAGGGGTTTGAGACAAATCCTCCACAACAAAATAGTTTTGGGTGGCCCTTGCATTTGGGTTGTGAGAATATTTCTTGAACGCACCTTTTGGGAAGTGTGTCATTGTTTCGCCCAAAGTCTTCTCGATCTGGAGAGGACGAGATGGGATTTTAGCTTCTTTGCCCTTCTCAGAAGTGCTTGGTTTACTGTAGGCATGCGCTCTAGTCGATATAAAAGCATCACCCTTCATCATATACACATTCGTGGATGCAGGATTGTTCGAAGACGGAGAGGGTCCTTGACTGCCCCCTTTCCGTTCTTGTAGAGCTTTGGGTTAGGTTTTGCCCATGTTGAAATGGATTGGTTAACACAGCAGGTTGTTTTTGTGTCACAAACTTTTGGGCCTCTGCAAGCCGAGGACATTGGTGGGTTGGGTGGTCTTCCGCGCACAGGTTGCATGGATACCTCGCCTTTTGTTTCTCAGTGTTTCCCCCACCATCATTATTAGTGGGTTTCTTATCCCCCTTACCCTTCTTTCATTGTTTTTTCTTTCCATCAGGCTGGTGGGTGGATTTTGGATTCATCGATTTCACTGTGTGTACATCCGACGTTTGGGTAGGGGGAGCAGACAAAACAGTAGTTTGGCTATCTGTTGTGTGTTGTATAGACAATTGCTGCAATTGATTAGTCAGTTGTTTAGTGGGCTTTGTTTGTGCTGAACCAACAATACCATCGGCATGTGGTCCAGCTCTTTGTCTAGTTTTATCAAGTATGGAGCGTGGCGCATCTGGCAAGATCTCGTATAATAAACTGGACTGGGAGTAGATTAGCTCAAGATGTTGAGCTCTCATGATGGCATCTTCTTCGGAAAACACTCTCGACGTCGCAAGATCTCGTATAATAAACTGGACTGAGAGTAGATTAGCTCAAGATGTTGAGCTCTCATGATGGCATCTTCTTCAGAAAACACTCCCGACGTCGTGATGTCTTTGGATAATTGTGGGACCAAAGACTTAAGGAACCACTCAAGAAGGAATGTTGGTGGGACTGGCACCTTAATTAAACTCTTCCAGCATCTCCATTCTCGGATGTGATCAGAGATATGGTCAGCTTTTGTTTATTCGAAATTGGCCAGCAATTATGTGCCAGCGTCGTATCTCACAAGTAATTGGAAATGGTTTAGGAAATCCATTGCCAATTCATCAAATGAAGAGTATCTTGAGCGATCGATTTCAATGTACCATTTCGTGGCACTCCCAATGAGAGTACGTTGAAACAATCACAATTGTACGGAATCATCTTTCAACGAGTTAGACGAGCACCAAAGATGGAAGGTGGTCACATGATCTCCTGGATCTTCATTAGTCTTGGCTTCTAACTTTGGTATGTCCAAAGGAAACTTCATCGGTATAGGGGGCCAATGCGGATCGTGACAGATAGGGCCGTTCAACAACCTTGTCAAGTCTGGCAAATGCAAGGTTTCTAGGAAAGGTAGTTTGGGTTGTTGGTGATAACCATGGAAAAATGGACCTAGAGTTTGACTGGCACCAGGTTGTCGGGAAAATTTCAGTTGTTGGCCTGGGTTCTGGTAAAAACCATGGCCATGACCAGTGTACGGATTCTGCGTGTGAGGAGACATCATCGGCTGATTCCCAAAATAGGACGTAGATGGTTGGGCGTGCATTACATTTGGAGGAATTTGGGAAGGGTTGCCCCATGTCGATCCCATGGGCTTAGGCATAGTACCTTGTCCAAGGTACCATTGGTTGTGAAAATAATTTCCCCATATCGGCATTCCTGACGAGGGAACTGATCCCTGCCAAGAATTCCAAGGTCCTGATGTGGAAGAAGTTCCTGGGTTTTCCCCCTGTGCATGAATAGTACCCTGCATAGGAATAGGTTGTCCATAATCGGGGTTGCCCCTAGTCAGGAAAGCAGCTGATGAGAAAGCGTTGTTACCAAATGCATCGAACAAAGAAAATGGTGTCGAACCTACCGGCATATTATGAGCAGGTGGTCCTTGACTCCCTGCTTCAAATAAACTATGGTGTGTGGGTGGCCCGGCGGATTATTGGTGGGTGCCACTAAGCGAAGGGGACGAAGGAGGTATATGACCTCCCCCATAAGGGAAAGTGTTAAAATAATCTGAATTTCCCCCCATGTGTCCTTGCAGAGGAGCGTTAGAGATCCCTTCCCCCATACCTAAAGTTTGTAAAGTGGAGTAGGAAAGTACAGGACTTGTACCTGAGCTAGGCATCTTGTATGAGAATGGAAGGCCTGACGCACTCGATGTAAAAGGGGCAGTGGCCGCTTCCATAGATGGGATTGGACCACTGCTCGAGGTAGAGGCGGTTGAGACCATAGTGGCTTGGACCGGTGACAGTGGGTTCAGAGGTGGAATATCCCCTATGGTGACAACCGTAGTGGGAATTGAAGAATTCCTAGAAGAAGTGGCAGCATTTGTTTCCATTGTTGCGTGCGACACTGTCTAGGACTCATAAGGGTGAATATGTATGATGATGGGTGTTGAAATATCAGTGGTTGTAGTTTTGGATGAACCAAGAGCTTTCGCTCCAAGGTCTAAAATGGTTGTTTCCTCCGGATGTTGATCGGGTACAGTTTCATGTGACCTAGTCGCTTCAAAAGACCCTTGTTGGTCTAGCTTTCACCTTAGTGGTGGCAGAGGTGGCTCCAGTGTAACTGGTGATAGGCCCAGAAGCCTTCTTGACCGACAGAGCTCATGATCCTCCACTGTGTGAGAAGATCAAAGACACACTAGGGATTTCTATTTGTTCAAAAAACAAAACACACTAAAAAGGTCCCTCTAAGATAAAACAAGCAAACACTAAACTAGTTGGAAGAACAGTTACAACAACCAACATTAGAGAAACTTACCGGTGCAAGTGAAACTCGAACATGGAAGCACCCTCTGGGTATACTCTGCAAAGCATGGCCCGATGTCTATCCTAGGTACTACGGTATACCCCCGTAGTCATCTGTGTATGTCTCTAAAAAATATAGGCAACTAGGTTGCCAGCGTGCGAACAGTGACCAGGTGAGTACAGTCGAAAGTCAGGTAGACCACAATGAGCAGGGTATCGAAGGAAAGTGGTCTGGAAGACAACTAAGGACCTCAAACGAATTTGAGACCCACGAAGCTCTGTGGAAAATGCAATCAACGAAATCCCAAGACAATCCCTCTATACGTGTTCTCCACTAATATTGGTCCATCTTTGGAGGGGTTATCTCTGTTACCTTTCCGCACGCGACCTCATGTTTAGCCCCTGTGTTAGAGGGGGGTCCTGGATAACTTTCACAATAGTGGACTTTGACACTCCCTAACTCAGACTCCAATGTTTGATTTAATGGCCTTGAAGAGTTTCCTCTCCAACCTAATTCAAGGCCCTAACCCTAAACTAGTTGGTTGACCCTACAAACATAAAAAGTCTAATGAATTTT
>SNQJ01S0015094.1:38331-62982 GCA_010110895.2 Picea sitchensis | reverse complement strand
TTGACCCTACAAACATAAAAAGTCTAATGAATTTTAGATTTAGCATTAATTTTTATGGCTTGTCTTAATTCAAAGGTTATGAAAGTGAAACTAGTGATGTTTGAAAGACGAAAGAAAAATAAATAGAAAGCTGGAAACAAAATAACTTCTTCTTGACTCAAATCTTAAACAACTTTTCAAACTAAAAATTTTCTAAGGTCTTTAAATAGCAAACTCAAAGCAAGATTTCACTCGACTACAAGCTACTTATGATCTAAGTAAACCGTCAAGAACTTATGAAAGCAAAGACTTTTCCCTGGTTACTAATGCAAACCAACACTATTTAACCAAACAAAGAAATAAAAGAATTTTTTTTTTTTATTTGAATGCTCACAAAGAAAAAAGGAAAAATATCAACAAGTAGAAACCCAGAAAACTTATGGCCAAAGCGCATATCATAAAGAGTCACTTTAAAAATAACACACAAGAAAATTAAAACTGGACTCTCACACTTGTCTAAAAACCCTATAAAAAGAAAATTTTGAGGAAAAGTTCTTAATGAAAAAAGAAAGCTATTGTTGTGATCAAACCTAAGTTACTGACCGCTATGACAGAGACCCAAAAACTTGAGAGGTATAACTCTTGTCAAAGTAAAGGATGACTGCCTCACTTTAAACAAAAAAATTCTCCACAGGCATGTTGCTGACAGTTCAACAGCAAGCGTGTGCACACGAGCTGTATAAAGTCAGGGTGCGTGTACATGCATGCTAGCCTTATACAGGCCACGTATATCTCTAAAACTCTAAGACAAATGAAAGGCCAAGCAATCTAGCCTAGTCAGAGACTACTGGTATTGAGAACTAGGATCTCTTGAAGACTCAGACACTTACTTTAACAGAAAAAAAGAAAACAATTCAAGGAAAACTTCATAGAACAAACCAATTTGACGTGAAACCTAAGCTATAAACTGCAAACAACAAAGACTAGAAAGAGTTCCAGAAAACCCCTGAGAAGGATTATTTCTGACAGTGGAGAGGATGACTGCCTCTCTAAAAGAAATTTTCTGGAATCATACACGCGACTAACACTTCCTCATCTAGCGTGTACACGTGGGTTGTGGGAATGTAGGGTGTGGGTACACGTGTGAAGACCTTATACAGACTGCCTGTACCTCTGTGGGTCTCGGAAAAAAAATGCAGTCAAGCAAAGAAATAGAGATAACTGGTATGGAAGACCAGAATCTCTGTTAGCTCAGACTTTTGCAGAAAATTTAAAAACAAGAAATGAAACCAGTTCTTAAAAATACCCAAGAAAAAACATTCCCAGAAACCCTAGAGATCCCCAGTATAGTCGCCAATTCTGTTGTGGGTGGGAAATCCCTCCTATAGACTAGCACTAAGGGTTTTATCATGCATGGATAAATGACCTAAATATTCTTACTTTTACCATCATCCCATGCCTAAACTCCCATTACTCATATGTAAATACAATGCTCAAGAAATTAAGTTGACTTACCTTATTTTTTGTGTTTGATGTCGATCCCTTTTCGCGCTTGGTCATTCTTTGACTACAACTCTCCTCCCAATGCTGACCTGCATTCACTAAAGACAAACAAATAACTCCACATGCATTTGATCTATGAACTATCGGGTTAGAGATTTAATCAATCATACAATCAATATTCCAATAATGACAATCTCATATGGTGGGACGGGAAAAGCAATTCTTTTATTAACTTCACAATGATACCTTACAATGATAAAGTCGGCTACTGCTCCTCGATCTTGGTCATGGGCTCTTCTTCCACTGTCTTCCAACTACTTTTCTCTATACTTCTCTTCACACAAGGATGGATAAAGGTTGGGACAAAGGGAAATGCTTAATTAGGTATAGATTCTTTACTATGATTCTCCTCCTTTCAAATGGGACTCCTAACCCTTCTTTTATAGGCTAGAAGAAGCTAGGTATTTGGTCGAGTGACTGTCCATGCATGGCCAAAAGGTTTATTTAACTTACCCAAATTTGTTTGTTTCGTCAGCAACTTTCCTTTTTCCGTGCTTTTGTAGGTACATGCAGGTTGTCTTGGGTCAGCTGGCATGTACACACATTCAGTAATGGAGTAGGGCACATGGGTTTTTATAAAAGGGGTTTTTAAGAAGATTTGTTCAGCAGTGTTTTGGAAAAGAAGGAATCTGAAATGGCCTGATGCCAGGTAAGCATGTCTGGTGCAAATTAGGGTTATAATAGGAAGATGTCCATATGATACTTTTTGCACAAATTTGAACTGGCGATGTCAAAAAATGGTTTAAATCATTATGTGCTACTAGCATTGTTGATATTGTTGCTTTTCACTGATTTTTTCTCAACAGGTGGGAGGTAAAGAAAAAACCTCTCCAAATTTTATCAGAATATGAAAATATCAAAAGAAATCAGGGAGAAACAGTACATGACTATTGCATTCATTTTAATAATATTTATAACGCAATTCCTGCTGATATCAAACCTCCTCAAGGCTTGGCCTTAATCAATTTCCCTGATGGATTTGATGTTGATATGTCATACCAACTTAGAGAAAGAAATTATGCTACTTTAGAAGATATGCATAAAATGCAGTGAGCGTTAAAGCAAACCTATCAGCCAGAAGAGATAGGCAGAGAATAGAAAGGAGGGTTACAATTAAAGAAGAACCTTCCACTTCTACTTCAGATACCAAAATTGATTCTTTAGTAATGACCATGGAGAGAATGATGGACATGTTGCAAATTAATGATAGAAACCTGCCTAGAGAGAACCAGCCTGCTCCTCAAATTCGAAATCCAAATTTCAGAAGGAACCCTCCCCAAATCAGACAGAGAGAGCCCCGAGACCAAAGGGAACAAAGAGGTGTTGATCAGAAAATTAGACCACCTCTTCAAGAAAACTATGTTGATGAGGGAAGAGATAATTGAGGAGTTAGACGATATTCACATAAACCTTATGGGGGTCAATGACAATGATTCCATTTTTCTCACTCAGGAAGAACATGAACTTTTTCTCCTTTCATAGACCGAAGTAGATGAGGAAGATTTTGAACAATGGGCCTTCGAGAATGCAATAATGGAATTTTGCAGACAATACAACTTGAGATACAAGAGGTCTAACAAAAATCCAACTAAGAAGGCTGTTGAAACTAAGAAAAATGTTGAAGCCAAGAAAACCTCAGATATTAATTCTAAGAAGGTTCATGAAAAGAATAATTCATAGACTCCTGCAAAACGAATTCTTGAATATTCACCAATAATAGCTCAAACAGAGGTTGCATCCACAATTCAGTCGAGTATTACTGCATAGAAAACTATGGCTGATAGACCAGAATTGCATAGCCAAAGCAGAACTTCAACCACTTTCATCTTGGAAAGTGAATTCGCCAAACTAAATATTATTATTCCTTTGACCGAACTAATGAACAAAAATGCTTGCAGGTCACAGGTGATCAAAGTATTAAACATAGAATCGGGAGTAGGCATAGACACTGTGAATGTTGTGTTAGAAAAAAAGGACCGCGGAGCAATAAAATAAAACAAATGCAGAAACAAAACACAGAAGACACACAATACAAGAGAGACACAGATTTACGTGGTTCACCCAGTGTGGGCTACGTCCACCAGAGAAATTGTCAGGTCCTTCCTTTATTATTATCCATCAAATGAAGGGATACAACCTACAACAAAACCCGTAACTTCCTCTTCTTTCTCTCACAGTCTCCTCTCGAATACAATATTCACCATCAATCATAGCGGTGATACATTTCCCTCATAAAGGGTTGCCTTCTAGGGAAAAACCCTAACATGATCTCTACAGTTAGATGCGACCTTATAATGACGGTCCGGATTTACAATGAAAATACAATATATACTTTTATCAAGGCAATTTTTCCTTGGGAGGCTTAGCGAACCCGGCGGGGCCAGCACCCAGGATACAGTACCCCCTGCGCACTCTAACGATGAAGAGTGTACATACTTAGGGTGTAAATGCTTCATGGGGTATAAACATGGGTGAAAAGAAGGCCCTCTGAATCGGAAGATAATCAGGGCTCCACAACCAACAATCTCCCCTTGGAGAAGTGATCTCAACAACTCCCTTCTGTTGTTGTATATTTTGGACTCTAAACCTTCTTGGACACAGAGAATTTCTCATCTTCATCTTCATTCTTGAGAGACCAATGGCCGGAAGAACTTCCCGGTTTCTCCTGAATTCTCCCATTGTTAACATGTGCGAGGTTCACACGGCTAGTGTGTATCTTTTCATCTTCAATTGTCCATCTTCGAAGCCGGATCGTATGAAATGGTACCTAAGCTAATTATGCTTAGTCTTTGAATGGAGAGTTGAGTTCTTTGCAAGGTGAATGGCACTCGGTATCACGGTACAACTTGTTGTTCTCCTACTTCTTCCCAATTCCTCCATAAACCTTTGTAACCAAATCATTTCTTTACCTAGCCTCTATAGCGGCTTATACTCTACCTCATTTGAAAGTGCAACAACCTTTTTGTATTTTTTGAAATCCAACTTCTTGTTGTTCCACCTATAGTAAAAAACATACTGGTGCTCCTCCTGTGTCTTTATCACACATATATCTGAATCAACATATCCACCGTAGAAAAGTGTGCGAACCTCCAAAACATAATGCATGTGTAGTAGTACCTCTCAAATACACGAGAATCCTCTTTACTACCTCCCAATATTCTTACCTGGATTGTTCATATAACAACTCACAACTCCCACTACATCTACAATATCTAGTCTTGTTCCGGCCATTGCCATACATCAATACGCCAGTGCGTGAGTGGGATGTTGAACATGTATTCTATCTCCTCATTGTCTTGGGACATTTCCTTAGTTAATTTGAAATGGAAGCTAAAAGGTGTACTTACTGGTTTTGCATTCTTCATTCCTAACCTCTCCAACACTATGCAGTGTGTACTCACCACGAGACAATGTCGGGTTCGTTTTCATGTCTCTTGTTATTCTCCATACCAAGGATTTTCTTTCGCGACTTTTAAATCCTTCATACCAAATGAATTGGCTAATTTCTTCTTGAGCACATTTTTTATCTTGCATATTATTAGACCACGCAGCAAACATGTCATCTACATACAATAGCAAGATAATAAAGCTACCATTTTCTAGTTTTAAAATAAACAGTGATCGAGAATGACATCTATTATAACCATGTTACGTCATAAACCTGTCAAACTTGGTCCACCACTACCTTGGAGCTTGGTTTAGGCCATACAAGCTCTTCTTCTTCAACCTGGATACCAAATTCTCCTTCCTTTGACCTCATACCCCTATGTTGCTTTGCATATAAATCTCTTCCTCCAAATCCCCATGGAGAAAAGTTATTTTTACATCCTAGCTGTTCAGATGCAAATCTTCTACTACCTGAAGGCATGAAATGAACACAATTGAAGTCATTTTGTACAGCGAGGAGAAAATATTTCATCAAAATCTATATACCTTTCTTTTGTGCAAACCCCTTTACAACAAGTCTAGCCTTGTATGTAAAGCTTTCTCCTCCATCTTCTTCCCTTGACTTGTAAACCCATTTATTCTAAAATACTCTTTTTCCTTGAACCATTGAACCAAGTCAAGTCTAGTTATTTTCCAAGGGAATCCATTTCCTCTTTCATGCCTTGCTCCACTTCTTTTTAGTGTCTACATACATTGCCTCTTCATAACATGCAGGACTGCGAGAATCAGTCAACAATAAATAATATAATGAAAGAGAATATCGTTCAGGGAATTGTCTTAACTGGTGATCTTCTAACAACACTGCGGAAGGTGTTTGAGATTTTTTTCTGTGTTGTACATTTTGATTTTCATGTTCCTTTGGAATTTCCTTTTGGTGATCTCATCAAGCCTTTGTGTATTCTTGTTTTTGTTTCTTGTTCTTTCCACATGAAGTCTTTTGTACATGACCTTCTCATTGAATATGACATCTCTACTCCTAATGATTTTTGTTATTTCCATAATCCCAAAAGCGATAACCAAAATCATTAACACCATATCAATAAAGGTACATTTCTTGGATTTTAACTCTCAAGCTTTGTTCTATTTTCTTTATCAATATGGACAAATGCTTACAGCCCGAAAGTTTTCAAAAGGAATAGTTTAACTTTTTCCTGTCATTCCTCCTCTGGAATTCTACCATCCAAAGAGCTTGAGTCCTCGTTTATTAAGTAAACAACAATATCTACATATCACATAAAGCTGTAGGGAAAATCGGCATGCAATCTCATACTTATTGCATGCTCCATGATTGTCTGTTCATCCTTTAGACACACCATTTTCTTGGTGGTGGTGAGCCCATCTTCTCTCTCTGAATCCATGGGTATGAGCGATCATCAAACTCCTTGCTTTCTTGGGTATTCACCTCCATTATCTGATGCGAGCTTACTTCAAACTTTTCTGTCTCATTCTCAACTAAAACTTTCCATTTCCTAAAAGTATAAAAACATCCGGATTTTTGAATGCAATAAACCCAGGTTTTCTAGTTGCATCATCAATAAAGTAACATAATAATGAGAGCCACCAAGAGATGATACGGTGGTCCCCATACATATGTATGCACAAGCTCTAATAACCTTTCATTCTTCTTTTCTTTTCCAACTCACGAAATCCGACTCTCTTTGTTTTCCATAAAACAATGCTCACAAGTCAAATCCAATTTGTTTCGTCGGCAACAAATTTATTTTGTGGAAATCACGCCACCCTTCTCTCACTCATGTGTCCCGACCTATGATGCCATAGTGTTGTATCCCACTCCCTATAGAAGCTAAAGATATAGAGAGTCGGTATTACCAATACATAGATACAATGTACCTACCTTCTCTCCTTCACTATCACCAATGATCCTTTGATGACCTTCCCGCGTCTTATCTGTAAATATGGATGTACAACCTTCCCTTGCCAAACATACTGTTGAAATCAGATTTTTACAGCCCCGTCTGGAACATGTTTACCTCTTTCAACGCCATTGGTTCCATTTCGTTGCTTTATTTTTTACCTTTTCCCATTTCAACAATTTTGCATGGTTTATTATCACCCAAATGAACACCGTCCAAAATCACCTTGAACATATAATCTAGAAAATGTTTCCTATGGGGTGTGGCATGAAATGAAACTCCTGAATCTACACAAGACTTAGAAATATTATCTACAAAAATAGTCAAAGCATCTTGTAACACACATTTTACATTTGCTTCATGATTTCTCTCTGGCTGTCCATCTCTTTGTTTCTTTGGGCTCTACATTCTTTCTTGAGGATGTCTTTCTTCCCATAATTCGACACTCTCTATCTTTCCAGTACGGTTGGATCTTCCCTTTTTAGAATTCCCATGGTTCCTTGACCCCTTTCCTCTATCATTTTGTCTTCCCTGTTCTCCATGGTCAAACTTATTTCTGATGTCTCACCTATGCTTTTTAAAATTAGCATTTCTCAATAGGAGGATAACACCAACAACATCATCAAATTTTAAAGTGTTTGAACCGGAGGCAGAGTTACTTACAACCATAACCAAACCATTCCAACTTTCTTGCAATGAGAACAAGATTAGAAGAGCCCCTAACCTCATCATCAAAGTCCATTTTTATAGAACTTGGTTGATTAGTAACAGTATTAAATTCATTTTAAATGATCTACCACAACGGACCCACCTTCTGACATCTTCGCCTTAAATAATCTCTTCATTAGAAATACCTTATTTGGCCGAGGGTTTTTCATGCAATTTGTGTCGTCCATCAAATTGCTACGTTATTCTTT
Source organism: Picea sitchensis (assembly GCA_010110895.2). NCBI lineage: Eukaryota > Viridiplantae > Streptophyta > Pinopsida > Pinales > Pinaceae > Picea > Picea sitchensis. The sequence goes on along the minus strand of SNQJ01S0015094.1, from coordinate 55,202 downwards.
TCTTTGAAATATTGAAGCCATCGTCTTTGCCGGGCTCGGTCATTATCGTTCCTAGAGCCTACGTCGAATCTCCCATTCTTACGTCCTTCATAGCCGCGGCTTCTTTGCTACTACCCTCAATGGTAGGAATAGATCCTTCTAATATAAAATAGTCTTCCATTTGCATCTTCCATATTTGGTAGTTTTGGTAGTTAAATTTCGACCCTAAAATTTCCATCTTCGACATTGCTCCCACTCAAAACCGGGAACCCTCTTTTCCTGGAGTTACCTTATGCTCTGATACGGTTATTTAAACGGACGTAATTAATAAAATGAAACAAATCACCACGAGAAACAAAAAACCACGGAAGACACACAATACAAGAAAGAAACAGATTAACAAAACACAGAAGACACACAATACAAGAGAGACACAGATTTACGTGGTTCACCCAGTGTGGGCTACGTCCACCAGAGAAATTGCCAGGTCCTTCCTTTATTATTATCCAGCAAATGAAGGGATACAACCTACAGCAAAAACTGTTGTAACTTCCTCTTCTTTCTCTCACAGTATCCTCTCTCAGAATACAATATTCACCATCAATCATAGTCGTGATACATTTCCCTCATAAAAGAGGGTTGCCTTCTAGGGAAAAAAAACCTAACATAATCTCTACCGTTAGATCTGTGACCTTATAATGAACGGTCCAGATTTACAATGAAATTACAATATACTTTTATAAGGCAATTTTTGCTTCGGGGGCTTCACCCCCAAACCCCCGCTGGGGGCCCGCTTTCCCCCAGACCCCCCGGACCCTGCAGAGGGGGTACCCCCCCTCTGCACTCCCCCACGTGGAAGAGTGTACATACTTCTGGGGTGTAAATACTTCATGGGGTATAAACACGGTTGAAAGCAAGGACCTCTAAATCAGGAAGATAATCAGGCTCCACAACCAACATGTTGTTGATGATCAACTTGAGCTCTTGTTTGGTCCTGAGGTTGATGGACAAACTGACAATAGTTTTGTTCCTCCATTTTACATCAGTCTGAATATCCATGAAAAGACATTACATAATGCTATGTTGGATTCTGGTGCTTCTCACAATATTATGCCCAATGATGTGATGGAGAAGTTGGGGCTTGATATCACCATGCCTTACAAAGACTTATACTCCTTTGACTCCAGCAAGTTTAAATTCATAGGTCTGATCAAAGACTTGTGCATCACCCTGGCTCAAATCCCAGCTAAAATCATGGTGATGGATATTGTGGTTGCAGATATTCCTATGAAATATGGTATGTTGTTATATAGATTGTGGGGTGCCAAGTTAAAGGGTACTTTATAGTTAGACATGTCTTATGCCACCATTCTTGTGTTTAATCAATAGAGAAGATTGTACAGAGAGACTCTGATGAAGTACATGGTCAGCAGTCAAGAAAATCCACATAACTATCCTTTGTACTATGTTCATTCTAACCTGGATTCCTTCATTTTATATAATGATGGTGACTTGGATAGTCAAATTGCACAATTAGAATATGATGTATCTATCTTGGCAGAAAGTAAAGTAACCCCTGAGGAAAGTAAAACGGTGACAACAGAAACTGATGAATCAGCAAAAAAATTCTGGAGTATGGATTTTGATGGAGTTGTTAGCAAAGAAGGAGTTGGAGCGAGAGTTTGGGTGCATAATCATAAATCAAGGTATTCATAAACCCACTCTTATAAATTAAATTTCCATTGCACAAATAACATAGATGAGTATGAAGCATTAATGATCGGCCTGAATTTGTTGAAGAAACTTGGTGCCAAAAATATTATGGTAAGAGGTAACTCTGAACTTGTCATTAAACAAATCAAAGGTGAGTATTTTGAAAAACATCCTAGACTGTAAGCTTATATAAATGTTGTTTTGGATTTTCTACAATTTTTTACTGAAACTGACTTGTAGGTAATTCCCAGAGGCCAGAACATACTTGCATATGGATTGGCTACTTCGGCAACCACATGTAAAATACCTTTCCATCCAAATCGCCAACACATAGTAGAGGTGAAATGCAGGCCAACCATCCCAGACAATATCAGGTACTGGCAAGTATTTGGCAACGATGAACAAATTAAGGATTTCCTACAATCTAAAAATAATTTTGAGTGTACAAATATTGATGTAGATAGCGATAATGATAGTGTAAATAAACCAGAATTAGAAAATGATAGTGTAAATAAAGTAGATTCAGATGAAATAAATGAAAAATATGAAGACTCAAATATTTTGCAACTGAAGAATAATGTTTTACCTAAAGGTTTGGTTCCTTTAGAGGAATTGTTTGATTTCAGTGACGTAGCAAAAAATCCCAAAATCGAACCTACTGGAAAGGAGGTTGAGGAATTTAATATAGGAAGAGAGGAAAAACCCAAAATGATTAAACTATCTAAATCATTACCCCCCGAGAAAAAACACAAATATATTGAATTGTTCAAGAAATTTGTAGATGTGTTTTCTTGGAGCTATGAGGATTTAAAGTCTTATGACACGAGTATCATACAACACAAAATCCCTATAAAAGAAGAACATAAGCCTTTCAAGTGGAAACTTAGGAGAATCAATCCAAAGTTAATGCCCCTGATAGAAAAAGAGATAAAGAAAATGTATGATGCCAAAATAATATTTCCCTTGAGATTTTCAAAACGGGTTTCCAATCTGGTTCCTACTAGAAAGAAAACTGGAGAAATCAGGCTTTGCATTGATTTTAGAAACCTCAACAAGGTTTCCCTTAAAGACAACTATCATCTGCCTAAATTGGATCACATCTTACTAAAGGTAGTTGGAGCCAGTAGGATCTCATAGCTAGATGGTTTTTCTAGCTATAACCAAGTCCTTGTCCACCCCGAGGACCAGGAGAAAACATCTTTCACTACACCCTGGGGAACTTTCATGTATGTGAAAATTCCCTTTGGTTTGATGAATATTGGTGCCACTTTCCAAAGAGAAATGGGCACTGCCTTTGTGGATGAACTTGGAAGGTTTATAGTCATATATTTGGATGATGTTACTGTCTACTCAAAATCAGATGAAGAACATTTACAACACCTCAGACAAGTGTTTGAAAAGTGCATAAATTTTGGGATTTCATTAAATCCCAAGAAAACTCTTTTTGGTTTAGAAGAAGGCAAACTGCTAGGGCATACAATCTCTAAATATGAAATTAAGTTAGACCCCAGAAAAATTGTGGCCATCCAAAAGTTAGACCATCCTAGGAACATTAAGGAATTGCAATCCTTCATAGGAAAAATAAATTTTATGAGGAGATTCATACCCAATTTGGAAGAACTCCTCAGGAACATTACAAATATGCTTAAAAAATATACAAAAATAAAGAGAAGCTAAACAGTCCTTTGAGAAAGTAAAACATGCACTTACACAAACCCCTGTATTAATCAGTCCAGACTACACTAAATATTTCTATTTATTCTCTTTTGCATCTGAACACGCCATTGTAGTGGTCCTTTTGCAAAAACAATAGTGAAGGCCATGAACAACCCATAGCCTTTTTCAGCAAGTCATTGAGATATGTTGATGGACATATTGTCATTCATGTGTTGTCATTGATGTCAACGGTCATAGTGAGTAGAGCAGCAAGGTTAATCTTAGGAACAAAAAGAATCGAAAGAAGAACATCACCTTAACGCTGAAGAAATTTGTGATTATTGTTTATCATGATAGGATCAACAATAAAAGATCTGGAAGGTTAGCAAATGAATGAATATCAAACCTCAGAAGAGATGGCACAATGAATTTTAGAAGAAACGTTGGACAACCAGTCAAACAGTGTATAATGACTAATGTCAAATAGATATTAAATCTTAGAAGAGATGGCACGATAAAACTCAGATCAAATCAAGACCATCAGATCTGCAAGCCAGATCAACGGCAGGGATGAATTGTGGGGAGCGAAAGCAAAATTAAACTACTCGCCAGTTACAATCCTGCAATTTTTGTGGATCGTCAGATCTCATAGCTTCAAATTTCTATGACTGTGGTTGATCCAACAAACCATGAGTTTAAGTCAGATTAAGTTGTGACTGTCGGATGCGCAATCATCAGATCAACAACAGGGATGAATTGCGGAGATCAAATGGAGAATTAAATATCATGCTAGTTCAAATCCCGCAATTAGTTAGGACCATCCCATCTTATAGCTTCGAATATCAACGATTATGGTTGACTCACCAACAACGCACAACTTCAAATTACGGAATTTGGGTGTTGAGTTAAATCACTCGCAAGTTTTGGTTCTACAATCATCGTCAATCGTTAATCTACTTCGAAGAGTCCACATCGACCGTTAGATCAAATCAAGTGGAAGGATAGGATAAGCAAGGTAAAGAGGTTGTGAGTTCGAATATCCGAATACCCGTCGACTGTCGGATCAAACCCGAATTCATGTCATCCGTCAGATCATCTCAAAGTGGAAGGATAGGATAAGCGGGGCTAAAAGGTTGAGATTTTGATTAGATGAATACCCATCAGCCATCGGATTGTCTTAAAGTGGAAGGACAAGATAAAGCTACAAGAGTTGCATCGTAGAATAGATCGAATCGTTGATCTAAAGAACCTGATCAACAAATAGAATTCACTTCGAGTATAAAGAAGTGAGGAGGTAATGGTCCTGAAAGTTTGAGATCTGAAATACGTGAAGCCTGAAAATCTGAAATGAATAAGGACCGTTGGATGTGGAGGACACATGAGGACCATTGGATCAGGGCTATTGGTCAGCAAACCACGTCAACAAGAAAGTGTGGCAAACCACGTCAGCATGAACATGTGCCACATGGGGATCCATGTCAGCAATACTACATCAGCAAGGACACATAGCACAATCAGACAATGACAAGCGTCAAGTTGATTCGGCATTTCCGGGACGTGCAAATTACAAATCTGAGTGACATGTGGTAGCTACTAGGCTCATGACACATCATCAAGTGACATAAGTAAGTGACATCACTCCAGAGGAAAGAAAGGGTTTGAGACTCTAAATCTCTAAAGTCTGGAGACCCGAAGGAGATCTCAACTGTCGATTTGATGTCGGGTGTATTCTTGACCTTTGATCTACTATAGTGGAAGGATAGTGTAAGCTGAAATGTTAACCGACAGCAAGCGGTCTCCACTGTATTATGACTTACCACAGCAGGTGATCACTCCGGAGGAGAGAAGGTGTTGAGATCTAAAATCTCTGAAGTCCAAAGACCCGGACTAAATGGTGGCTATCCATTTCAACACTTGATTAAGTCCTAGCCATCGAACTTAGCAGTGAAAGGATGAGTGTAGGGATCAAATTTGATCGTTGATCTAGTTCCATGAAATAAACCATCTGATCTAAATTCGAAGGTTTGAAACGTTGAAATACTAAATTTCTAAAGTAAGAAGTCTCGTCAGCCGTCCATCTCATAAGAAGAGTGAATCATTATCGTTGATTTGATAAAGAGTTCAAGCACTCATTTAGGATTAGCATCTGGTTACCGTCAATGGTCATATGATATAAGAGTTTTAAAAGGAAACTATTATGTGTCGCTATAGTTGGTAAGCCCTTGGTTATGTAAATGCTCAGTCATATGAAATGGTTTGAAGGAAGCGCCTTCGTAGAATTTGGTCTCTGTGAAAATAACAGAGATTCGCGATTGATCTTAAAGGATTAAAGTGATCCATGACTGTGATCAATTTATGAAAAACCTTCACGGTAAAATAAATAAATAATAATTAATATTAATTAATCGGAGAGGTGCGATGGTCAAAATGAAGGGACACAGTTGTGTCACACTCACATCATTTGAAGAATATATAATCAAGGAAGAGTGTTGAGAAGAAGAGTGTCTTTGCAGTCCATATCAGGAAATCAAAAGTTGAAGCATATTCCGGGAATAAAAGATGAAGATACTTATGTATTAAGGGTGGTTGGGTGGTGCAAGGGTAGGTTGGTGCTTGCAGAGGGAGTTGTTGCTTCCTTGTCAGATGTAGCTGACTAAACAGGGGGTCGTAGCCTCCTACCAGTTGGTGCTGGTGAACCAGGGTGTGGGTGCATCATGATCAGTTAGTGTTGATAGAAAAGGAAGTACATCTTCCTTCAAGGTAACTTGTAAAACAAATTTTGCAGTTGATAGAAAAGAGTTTGTGGTTTTCCCAATTCGTTTCCACGATAAAACATTGTGTTAAAATTATGTGTGCATTAATAAATGGAAAATTTATATAATTTTTGTTCACCCCCCCCCCTTCTTAGTGACAGGATTTGATCCTTCAATTGGTATCAGAGCAGGTTCCTTCAGCACAGTCTAACAAACTTGAAGGTAGATCTTGAATATGGATCAACAAAAAGGAATTTCCAACAACAAATCACCATTTTTCAATGGAGGAGGCTATGCCCTGTGGAAAACAAGAATGAAAAACTTCATGTTGTCTCTTGGTTTTGATATCTGGCAATCTGTTGTAGATGGTTACATTTCACCAATTACTCCACCCAAAGACATTGCAGGAAAGAAAATATGTAATGACAACTCAAGAGAAGTTAATGGAATTCTAGCAGGGTTGACTAATTCTATATGTGTGAAGGTTATGCATTGCAAATCAACCAAAGAAATCTAGGACAAAGTCAAAGAACCCAAACTACAGACCTATAGAGCTCAGTTTGAAAATATGAAAATGAAAGAAGCAGAAAATATTGTTGAGTACTTTCATAGGGTAGATGAAGAGGTTAACTCAATTAGAGTGGCAGGAGAAGAGATTACAAATAAACCCATTGTGAAAAAAATACTAATACCATTACCTATGAGATATGATGCAAAGATTTCTTCAATTGAAGATAGATATGATCTGGACACACTCACAGTTGATCAACTCCATGGAATTTTTACAACATATGAAATGAGAATAGGGAATGATAAATCAACAAAAGATTAAACAATTTTCAAAGCATCTAAGACAAAGATAAATCAGAAGCAAAAACTTCAATGCTGCCATCATGAAGAATCTGATGTGGAAGAAGCCAAATTCATTAGAAAACTTCAGAAAGGATTAGGGAAGTACAAAGGCAAGCTTCCTTTCAAATGTTTTAACTGTGGAAAATTTGGTCATTTTGCATCCAAGTGTCCATATCCCAATGAGTACCCTAAAGATGAAGAAAATAAAACCAAACAATACAAGAAGAAGGAAAAAACCAACTACAAGAAAAGGTTTTACAAAGGGAAAAAGAATTTCTACTCAAAAAAAGAAAACAACAGCTCGTCAGAGTCTAGTGACAACGATGAATCTGATGATGATGAAGTATGTTTCTTAGGTATTGAAGAATCTAATGAGATAGAAAAAATTAAACATGAGAAGGATTTAGAATATGAAGAAAAAGTTATTATGGAGGAAGAACTTCTCAATTCCTTGGATGAATTAAGAAAATACAAAACCAGATATAGACAATTGAAAAGTTTTGTAGTTGAACAAAAGGAAAAACATGAACAAGAAGAAAAGGAGATGGAAAAACTCATGAGCAATTTGAAAAAACAAATCTTAGAAGCAAATAAGATCGAAGAAAGTCTGGAAAAGTATCTTAAGGAAAAACAAATAACATGTGAAAGAATGGAGGCGGAAATAGTTCATCTAAAAAAGGAATTGGATGGAAAAATCATTCAAACAAAATCTGAAAATAGCTCTAAAATATTAGATAAGATTATTACCATGCAAAGGGATTCATGTAATAAAAATGGAATAGGTTATTCTCAAAAGGAAAGCCATGTTAACTCAAAATCTTATGCAGATTCTCTCCTCAATACATTCAAGAAGAAAAATGAAGAGAAGATAAGTAATGATCAGAACTCCAGAAAATTACTTCCACCCATCATGAAGGAAGACAAGACAATACCAAAGAAGTTTTATCAAAATAGGTATCCTCGCATTTTCTTTGGTTATTTATTTGCATGCTCTAATTTTGGACACAAAGATATAAATTGTAGAGCATATAGAAAGAAAAATATGAAGGTTAAGAACTATATCCGTAAGGATAAACAAGCAACAAATCAAGTTAAAAGCATAAACTATAACCCCTTTGCACCTTTACAAGAAGGGGACTTACAATGCTTCAGATGTCATGACCATGGACATAAGGCCAGTAATTGCAGATTAATGGAAGTCTCAGAAAATCCAAAGTTCATTAGAGAGAAAAAGAAACTTTGGAGAGAAAAAACATCAAAAAAGGAATGTCTTATTGCCCTAAAAGCTCAAGATAAAAAGGATCTCTAGTATGTTGACAGTGGGTGCTCAAAACATATGACAGGTAACAAGGACAAGTTTTTAGACTTAAAGAAACAAAGAGGTAAAGTTACATTTGGTGATAATGCTTCAAGTAACATACTTGGGAAAGGCATTGTGAGCTTGGGAAAAGACAAAGCCAAAAATGTGCTACTTGTCGAAAAACTGAAGCCTAGTTTATTAAGTGTCAGCCAAACCTGTGATCAGGGGCACTTCTACATATTTGATTCCCAAAAATGTGAGGTTAGGAGAGAAGACACAAGAAAATTATTTGGTACTGCTCCTAGAACCCCTGAAAATGTATATATACTAGATGAAAAATTGAATGAGGAGTGTCATATAAATTTAGTAGATGAAATTTGGCTATGGCATAGAAGGTTGGGGAATATTAACTTTGACAATCTTGTGAAAGTCAAAAACCTTGGTGTAGTAAGAAACTTTCCAAAGATCATAAAACCCTCAAATGCTATGTGTAGAGACTGTGAACTAGGGAAGCAAACTAGAATAAGGTTCAAGGCAAAAAAATACACAACCTCAAAACCTTTAGAGCTTGTCCACACTGACCTATGTGGACCTACGAGGACCAAGAGTTTTCAAGGAGAGTCTTACTTTATGTTGTTCATTGATGATTTTACTAGAATGGGTTGGATATGTTTTCTCAAAGAAAAATCAGAAGCACTCAACAAATTTAAAGCCTTTAAAACCCTTGTTGAAAATGAAAAAGAGACAAAAATCAAATGTATTAGATCAGACAATGGTGGTGAGTTCACCTCAAAAGAGATTGATCTCTTCTGTGAAACCCATGGAATAAAAATTTAATTCTCTACTGCCAGAACACCTCAACAAAATGGGATTGTTGAGAGAAAGAATAGAATAGTTCAGGAGGCTGCAAGGACTATGCTCAATGAAGCAAAATTGCCAGATGGATATTGGAGGGAATTTGTGAGCACAGTAGTATACATATTGAATAGAGGTCAGCTTAGGGTTAATAGTGATAAGACTCCTTATGAACTATTGTTTGGAAGATCTCCATCAGTAAAATACTTCAAGGTCTTTGGAAGTAAATGCTACATCAAAAGACTTGATGAGAGTCTTGGAAAATTTGATGTCAGATCTGATGAAGGTATTTTTCTTGGATATGCTTCAAACAAGAAAGAATACAGATGCTACAATCTTAGATCACATAATATTGTTGACAATTCAGATGTCAAGGTGGATGACCTAAAATCGATAAGGATCAAAACTCAAGAGACCATACCTAAAAATGAAGATGGAGATGATGATGAGACATTCGGCACACAACTAGAAGAAGTAGAAGAGAATGAAAAATAAAGGGAAGAGGATGATATGGATACTAGTGAACATGAATAATATAGTCAATATGGAGAGATAAGAGAAGAATTCCCAAGAAGAGACAGAAAGACACCCTCAAGAATCACTCAAAAGAATCATCCTAAAGAACTAATTATTGGAGATATGAATGATGGAGTGCACACAAGAAGACAACTAATGTATCAAACATAAATAGAATTGTTGTCACATGTTGAGTCTACCTCAATAAAAGAGGCATGTAAATATGATAATTGGATCAAATCTATGAATGAATAATTGGACCAAATCGAAAAAAATCAAACTTGGGAATTAGTTCCAAGACCAAAAAATAAAAATGTCATTGGAACTAAATGGGTATATAAAAATAAAATGAATGAAGATGGGAAAGTAATCAGGAACAAAGCCAGATTAGTATGTAAAGGGTATGCTCAGGTTGAATGAGTAGACTATGAAGAAACATTTTTACATGTGGCCAGATTAGAGGCAATTAGGATGTTCTTAGTCTTCTCCAGCTACAGAAAATTTAAAGTGTACCAAATGGATGTCAAGTCAGAATTTCTCGATGGAAATTTAGAAGAGGAAGTCTATATATAGAAACCAAAAGGGTTCCAATTAACCAACAAAGGAGACTATGTTTGTAAACTAAATAAATCACTCTATGGGCTAAAACAAGCACCTAGAGCATGGTATGCAAGGCTAAATTATTTCTTACAAAAACAGGGCTTAAAAAGGGGATCAGCGGACATCAATCTTTACTGTAAAATTGACGATAATAACATGATTATTGTTGAAGTATATGTTGATGATATTATATTTGGAAGTGATGATGAAAAAATGAGTAAGGAAATTGCTAGGATGATGCAGCAAGAATTTGAAATTTCTTTACTTGTTGAACTAAATTTCTTTCTTGGATTACAAATAATTCATCCCAAAAGAGGAGTCTTTATCCATCAGTCTAAATATGTTAAGGATATTATTAAGAGATTCCAGTTAGAGGATTTCAAACCTGTTAGTACACCTATGACAGTTGGATGCAAACTAAGCAAGGATGATGAGTCCAAAGCTGTAGATCCAAAACACTACAGATCAATGATTGGCAGCTTACTCTATGTAACAGCTTCCAGACCTGATGTCAAGCAAGTTGTTGGGATGGTGGCTAGATTCCAAGCAGCACCAAAGGAGATCCATGTTCAAGTTGTAAAAAGAATCTTTAGATATTTGAAAGGAACTATATATTTTGGTTTGTGGCACCCTAGCAAGGATTCATTCACATTAAAAGCCTATTTAGATGTTGATTGGGCAGGAAGTGTAGATGACAGAAAAAGTACAAGTGGAGGAGCATTCTTTTTGGGAGAATCACTGGTTGCTTGGATAAGAAAGAAACAATCCTCAATTTCTTTGTCTAGCACTGAAGTTGAGTATATTGCAGCAGCAGAATGTTTCACACAAGTGGAATAGATGAAAAAAAATCTACAAGACATCAAAATATTATTTGAAGAACCCACTATTATCCACTGTGATAATACAAGTGCGATAATTCTCTCTAAGAACCATGTCCAGCACTCAAAATCGAAACACATTCCCATAAAGTACCACTATCTAAGAGATCAGGCTGAAAACAAAAACATTAAATCGGAATATGTTCCAACACAAGAACAGGTGGCAGATATTTTTACAAAACCCTTAAGAAAATATGTATTTTAATATCTTGGGCAAAAATTGGGAGTAATCCTTCTTCCTACCTAAATCTCTCAAGAAAATAATGCATCAGTTGGCACCTATTCAGGGGGAGATAACAATCAATGTCAGAAGGAGTCATTTAGTTATGACAAGAAAAGTGCGATTGCAGGAGGAGTTACCAATGGTCAAGACTCTGATTAGAAGTATTTAGACAGACATATCATTGGAGAAGAAACCCTTTTCCATTGATCTCAAGGGGGGAGAGTAACTTCAGAGGAGAGAGATGCAGCATCACAGGGGGAGTCTGTGTATGAAGTTAGTATGTTTCCCTCAATAAAAAGGGGGAGATTGTTGGACATATTGTCATTCATGTGTTTTCATTGATGTCAACATTCATAGTGAGCAAAGTAGAAGGGTTAATCTCAAGAAGAAAAAGAATCGACAGAAGAACATCACCTTAAGGATGAAGAAACTCGTGATTATTATTGATCACAATAGGATCAACAATAAAAGATCAGGAGGGTTAGCAAACAAATGAAGATCAAATCTCAGAAGAGATGGCGCAATGAATTTTAGAAGAAACGTTGGACAACCAATCAAACAATATATAATGACTAATGTCAAATAGATATTAAAGCTCAGAAGAGATGGCGCGATAAAACTTAGATCAAATCAAGACTGTCGGATCTGCAAGCCATATCAACGGCGGGAATGAATTGCAGGGAGAAAAAGAAGAATTAAAATACTATCCATTTACAATCCGGCAATCTGTCTGGATCATCAAATATCATAGCTTCAAATATCTACGACTGCGGTTGATCCAACAAACCATGAGTTTAAGTCAGATTAAGTCGTGACCGTCGGATGTGCAATCGCTAGATCAACAACAGGGATGAATTGCAGAGATCGAATGGAGAATTAAATATTGTTATATTTCCAATATCGCAATTAGTCAGGACCATCCGATATTATGGCTTCGAATATCAACGATTTTGGTTGACTCACCAACAACGCACAACTTCAAATTACGAAATTTGGGTGTCGAGTTAAATCACTCGCAAGTTGTGGTTCTGCAATCATCGTCGACTATTAATATACTTCGAAGAGTCCACATCAATCGTTAGATCAAATCAAGTGGAAGGATAGAATAAGTGAGTTAAAGAGGCTATGAGTTCAAATATCTGAGTACTCGTCGACCGTTGGATCAAACCCAAATTCCTGTCAGTCGTCAGATCATCTCAAAGTGGAAGGATAGGATAAGCGAAGCTAAAAGGTTTAGATTTTGATTAGTCGAATACACATCATCTGTCGGATCGTGTTAAAGTGGAAGGACAGGATATATCTACAAGAGTTGCATCGCAGAATAGATCGAATTGTTGATCTAAAGAACCTGATCAACGAACAAAATTCACTTCGAGTATAAAGAAGCGAGGAGGTTGCGCTCCAAAAAATTTGAGATCTAAAATACGCAAAGCCCGAAAATATGAAATGAATAAGGACCATTGGATGTGGAGGACACACGAGGACCATTGGATCAGGGTTGTTGGTCAGCAGACCACATCAGCAAGAAAGTGTGGTAGACCACATCATCATGAACATGTGCCACATGGGGATCCACATCAGCAAGGACACGTGGCACAATCAGACAATTACAAGTGTCAAGTTGATTCGACATTTCAGGTACGTGCAAATCACAAATCCGAGTGACATGTGGTAGCTACTAGGATCAGGACACATCATCAAGTGAAGTAAGTGACATCACTCCAGAGAAAAGAAAGGTTTTGAGACTCGAAATCTCCAAATTCCGAAGACCTGAAGGAGATCTCGACCATCGAAGTCATGTCGAGTGTATTCTCGACCGTCGATCTACTGCAGTGGAAGGATAGTGTAATATGAAATGTTAACCAACAACAAGCGGTATCCATCATATTATGACTTACCACAGCAAGTGATCACTCCGGAGGAGAGAAGGTTTTGAGATCTGAAATTTCTGAAGTCTGAAGACCCGGAGTAAATGGTGGCCATCCATTTCAACACTTAATTAAGTCCTAACCATCGAATTTAGCAGTGAAAGAATGAGTGTAAGGATCAAAGCTAATCGTTTATCTAGTTCTATGAAATAAACCGTCTAATCTAAATCCGAAGGTTTGAAACGTTGAAATCCCAAATTTCTGAAGTGTGAAGTTCCGTCAGCCATCCATCTCATCAGAAGAGTGAATTGTGGTTGTTGATTTGATAAAGCACTCAAGCACTCATTTAGGCTTAGCATATGGTTACCACTAATGGTCATATGATATAAGAGTTTTAAAAGGAAACTGTTATACATCGTTATAGTTGGTAATCTCGTGGTTCTGTAAACGCTCGGTCATATGAAATGGTTTGAAGGAAGCGCCTCCATAGAATTTGGTCTCTGTGAAAATAACAGAGATTCGAGATCGAGCTTAAAGGATTAAATTGATCCATGATTGTGATCAATTTATGAAAAAACTTCACAGTAAAATAAATAAACAATAATTAACATTAATTAATCGAAGAGGTGTGATGGTCAAAACGAAGGGACAAAGTTGTGTCACACTCACACCGTTTGAAGAATATATAATCAAGGAAGAGTGTTGAAAAGAAGAGTGTCTCTGCAGTCCAGATCAGAAAATCAAAAGTTGAAGCAAATTCCAGGAAGAAAAGTTGAATATACTTATGTATTAAGAGTGGTTGGGTGGTGCAAGGGCAGGTTTGTGCCTGCAGAGGGAGTTGGTGCTTCCTTGTCAGTTGTAGCTGACTAAACAGGGGGGCGTAGCCTCCTACCAATTGGTGTTGGTGAACCAGGTTGTGGGTGCATCCTGATTAGTTGGTTTTGATCGAAAAGGAAGTACATCTTCCTTCTATGTAACATGTAAGACAAATTTTGCAGTTAATAGAAAAGAGTTTGTGGTTTTCCCAATTGGGTTCCACGATAAAATACTGTGTTAAAATTTTGTGTGCATTAATAAATGAAAATTTGATNCTTAGTGATAGGATCTAATCCTTCAAATGTTGCACTGAACTACAACATAATGGAGAAACAGGATTTTTCCTTGGTAAAAGCAATCAAATATTTTAGAGTTTACATTCTCCATTCACATACCATTGCTTATGTTCCAAATGCAGTGGTGAAATACATTCTGACTCGGGATAACCCAAATGGTAGGACAGGGAAATGGATTGTTTTGATTCTGGAATTTGATATAGAAATCAAACCAACTAAACTAATCAAGGGTCAAGGTTTGGCCAAACTAATGGTTGAATCAAATTTCCATGCTTTAGATATAAACTTTTTATTTGCAGTTGATGAACAGGGAGAGCAGGCGACTCCACATGTCAAAGAGGCATTCTCGAATTCTCCATGGTATGCGGACCTTATCTTTGTCTTTCATAGATTACAAGCTCCTCCTGGTCTGACAAAGACTAAAGCTAGATTCTTAAAACTTAAAGCATTGAAATATTGCATTCTAAATGGAAATATTTACTGGAAAGATGTTGGAGTCATTTTACTTAATTTTTTATTAAAAGATGAAGCTGACAAAGCATTGCAGGATTTCCATGAAGGTGATTGTGGTGGGCATTTAAATTGGAAGGCTACTACTAACAAGATCCTTAGAGTTGATTTTTACGGACCCACCTTGTTTGCAGATGTCCATAAAAAGGTAACCTCATGTCAAAAGTGTCAGGTCTTCGAAGGCAAAAGGAAAATTTTTCATTTACCCTTGAAACCTATTTCTGTGGAAGCTCCATTCCAACAATGGGATTTTGAATTTATTGGCGAGATTCTCCCACCCTCATCAGGTCGGCATAAGTGGATCCTCACAGCTACAGAATACTTCACAAAGTGGATTGAAGTTGTACCCTACAGGCAAGCCACTGACTTTGTCATTATTAAATTCTTGGAAACTAATATTTTATCTCGTTTTGGATGCCCTAGAAAGATTATAACTGATAATGCAGCAGCTTTCAGATCAAAAAAGCTAATAGAATTTTGCAGCAAGTATCATATTACTTATTACCCTCAGGAAAATGGGTTAGTCGATTCCTCAAATAAAAGTTTGGTAAATATCATAAAGAAGATGTTGCAGGAAAATAAGAAATCTTGGCACAATAATTTGGTTCATGCACTTTGGGTTGACAGGCTAACCACAAAAATATCAATTGGTATGTCCCCATATCAGTTGGTATACGGAATTGATTTTGTTTTCCCCACTGCTTTGGGTGTTCATGTTATGAAGCTATTGCAAGAAGTAAAGGCAGAGCCTAATGATATTCAAAGGAGAATCAATCAAATGATCCAACTCCAACAGTCCAGAGAGGAGGTGTATAACCAAACACAGGTAATCCAAGAGAGCATAAAGAAGATTTATGATAGAAGAACCATGGAGGATTATTAATTGGGTTGATATGGTACTAAAATGGGATTCAAGAAATGAGAACAAGGGAAAGAATGGAAAGTTTGACAGTTTGTGGAAAGGCCCTTACATCATCCAGGCATATAGAGGAAACAATGCATTCTTACTCAAGGACAGTGATGGAGAAGACCTGCCAGGAGGACCTATAAATGGCAGGATGCTCAAACATTATGCTCCACCATAATGAAGATCTTAGTCACTCATCCCATTGTACAAACCACTTTTAATTTTACTTGTATGTCATGTGTGAGGTGATTTTCATTAGATGGTTGAAGCATGGAGAGAAGGCCCTAAGCCACTGATATGGATCACCAAATTTACAATCGAAATAAAGCAAATTAGGTTGCAGAAGAAGCATTAGAGAAGAAGATTCAAAGAAGTAGGTAGTTGGATTCTTGGCACCTCATAAGGAGAGCACCATCCCCAAGTGGAGCCACGGTTATAACCCTATGTTTCATAGGATCACCTGGTGATTATAATTTATTCTTCTAGTTGAATTATATTGTAAATAATGATTTATTTTGCAATTTATTTACAAAGAAAAAAAAAAGGAAAGAAAAAAAAAAGGAAAAGAAAAAGAAAAGAAAAGAAAAAATACAAAAAATCAAAAGAGGGTATAAACATAGAAAAGAAAATGATAAAACCCCATGAAATAATTTGGCTTGATGCATAATGTCTAACCATGATCAAGATATTTCAATTTATGCAGATAGGATAGTGAATAAATTTGGCTAAACAGTTTAATCTTTGCCAAATTAGATAGGTTAGTGAATAAGTTTGATCAAACAATTTAAGCTTGGTCAAATGTCTTAGGTTAGAGTAATTTTTGACCCAACAGTTTAATCTGGGTTAATGTAATAGGTAAATAGTTTAGGAAGTAGGTTAGCATGTCTTATTTCAATAAAATTGATGAAAGGGTGATTAAATGCCTTTGATTTGAGTTAAAATGATGTAGTTTTTACCCCTTGGTGACAAAAATAAAGAAAAGGGGAGTAATTAAAACCCACAAAATGTTGTTATCCTAAGTTTCATGGTGATATGTCAGTTTTGGCACTTTGTGCTAAAAGGCGTGCTAATATCAATGGTCGATCTAGACGCGCTCAGATATATGGTCGGCAGAGAATGTCGAACACCCCACCCCCCCCCCCCCCCCCC
>SNQJ01S0015094.1:19782-38244 GCA_010110895.2 Picea sitchensis | reverse complement strand
CTCCGAGTAAACTGCCACACCACTCATCCATATCACCTTCACGCTTTGTCACCACACTCCACTATTCTGCCTACACGTCACACTCCACTCACCTATCACTTGTCACATCCCATCCACCCATCAGCCATTCATTACCCTCCACATCACCTCCATCCACCCATTGGCCATTCAAATCCCTCCACAACACATCTGATATGTGTGTTCGCCAATCAATGTGGAAGGCCATTACCGTTACCCATCTGACTCACCCTCCACTCTGTAATGGACACCCCATTCAACCATTTAACTTTGTTCTTACACCATTGTTTCACTGTTCATCAATCCAGACATAGTCGACGCCACCATTTCCCGTTCTCAAGACAATCACCATCAATATTACAGTCAATAATCGCCATTAAAACTTGGTAAACACAGTTAACATCTTTTTTCATTTGCAGGTATCAGTTTGATCATGGCGCCCAACTCCAAAGCCACTGAAACTAGATAAAATCATTTCCTCCCTCCTTGTGTCAACCTGGATCGCATACCCTTGGTCGATAAAGATTATTTAATTGCAAAGTCGAAGTGTGAATTCGACTTCTTCAAATTACACTTCGGGCTCAAGGATGTTTTTCTATATCAAAGCGACGAGATCGGATTCTTGGAGTTCGTTCTTCCACTGTACCTTTTTCCCCAGACATACCATTTCCCCGAATTTTCCCTGAAATGCCAAGCTCACTACCTTCCCAGCCAGAGGACCATTGTTTCTTTGTCTGGAGAAAATATTTTCACCATCACCCCTGAATTGATAAATCAAATATTGCAGATACCCAAAAATGATTCTGCCTCCCCCTTATCCATTTAAATTTTGACCGAGCTATACCAAAAATTGTCTTTCCCATAGAGAGCTCAGATCTTTGAAATTTTCCTACCTGAAAATGCTCAATTACCCAAAAAGAATCCCCCATATCATTCCTCAATCTTCTCAGTCAAAGGTAACCAGATCATCTCATCCCTATGTTTCCTGCTAGGATACTATTCTGATAAATGGGTATATTAACCCATTTTGGGTTTTTTATCCATTTTCTCCACTGAGGAAAAGGATACTACACAGTTTGACTACAGTCAGTTTCTAGCTGACAATATTCATGAACAGCTATTCAATTTTTCTACAGAAGGTATGTTCAGGTATCCTTTAATATTTGTGTACCTATTCCTCTTTTTCCAAGCAGACAAGTTCTCCTTCTCCCAGCAGAAGTTGGACCAAGATGGTAACCCTCAACCTGTGACCTCCTGGACATCCATAGTGAGGAAAAACTCATATGAGTTCAACTTCAAGCAGTTCATTGACCACTTCTACTATCTAGTGGTATGCATGCTCACTGGAAGAACGGAACCAAGGATAAATGAGGAAATTCAGAGAATTCTACACTTGTCAGACCTAGCTAAAACATGTGACTAGTACCTCTACCAGGATCATACAGAAATCAGGATCTATGGATGTAAATTATCCCCTTACAAGCTACCAAAGTATTTTCCTATCAGGATATTCGCTCTGAAATATATCAGACAGATGATAAATTCAGATGATATTCACTTTGTATCTTTCAAGAAGAAACAGCAGTTGAGGATCAAAGGTCAAGTAGGTTCCTTCATTTGCAACAGCAGAGATGCAAGGGAGGAATGCAATAAACTATTAAAGGAAATGAAATTCAACCTCAGCTTCCCATGGCACTATGACCCATGTGGCATTATCGCATAAACCAGGCTAAAGAACAAGATTTATCCTTATTCTCATGTGCCCAAACCTGATATTAAAAGATTCATGAACCAGAAAGAGTGGGAGTAAAACACTCTGCTAGACACAGAACAGCAGCCTTCACCGTCCATCATTTCACACACCAGTACTCCACGGGTACAAGCAGAGAAGAGAGATAGAAAAGAAGTCTCTCCTTCAGTCACATAAGTCTCAGCAGAAGACTTCCAAGTCTAAAGGAAGAGGACCAAAACCAACTATACACCTGACAGGTCCAGAGGAGAAGAGACTCAATCCACCATAGTTATGGAAGGAACACATTCATCACTCTTCTCAGGTAGACAACATACAATCTCCACTTCCTCATCCAAGAAACAGACTGATACCACATTGTCAACTAAGTCCTCACAGAAGCCTGCAGGACTTAATATTTTTTAGAAGTATAACTTGATTAAAAAGAAGAATGAGCTACTGACCAATAGTGCCTATGCACAGTTTTGGAAGAAGACATCGACAACACAGCATAGGTTATTATCTGCCTTCGATACAGATAAAGGAAGGATGCATATGGCATTCCTGCAGGCACAGGTTCCTCATCCCAAGTCAGTTTTTTATTACAAGAGGGACACATTTGAATTCGATGTCAAAGAGGTGCATCCAGCTGATCAAATGGATATGCACAGATAGACTGGGGAAATTATTTTCTCCACCCTGGAAAATACCTCCATGACCGTTGCAAAGTTGCAAGTCTCCTTAAACAATGTCCAGTCTCAGTTGAAGTTGGAAAATATATCCTCCCTAGCAAAAGATAACAAGATCAAATATCTGGAAGAGCTGGTACTCAAAATTGGATATGATCCATCAAATGTTAAGGCAGTTGAGGAACTATTAAAGAAGAAGAATGATGACATAGCATCCTTAAGGAAACAACTGAAACTCCCAGCCATTGAAGATTCACGGGAAAAAGAAATGGCTGAGACTGAAGGCCACAAGGAGGAAATGCTAAAATTGATAATGGATCAAAAGGCATAGATCAAGGAGATGGAGGTTGAGCTAGACAAGATGGTCAAGGAGAAATAACAGAGTGTGTCAATGAATGTCATCCCACTGCAAGTAGTTCCTCTCATAGGAGGCAATACAGCATCAGCAGCAACTACAGTAGAGATCCCTTCAGTCATTCTAGTGACAGCTTCACATGCTTCTAAGAAATTGGTGAAGTTAATGGAGGAAATGACCCTGCAAGGAGAAGAGATTAAAAGGTTGCAAGAAGATATTAATAACCTCTAGAAACTAAAATCCATGTTTCATTCAAGAAACACAGAGATGCACAAGTCACAGAGACTCACCCAGGAAATACAAAAATACAGAAAGAGACAGTCATGGCCAAAACACTATCAGAAGCCAAGGAAAACATATGGATGGACATCAAAAAGTCCATGACAAAGATTTGTCCACTCATACATATTTTTTTTGAGGAGCATGAACTGGTACATAGAGCCAGACAAGCCATTGACAATATAAGGGAAGATCTAGGAGAGAGGCCCATAGAGGCCACTGAAATCATCAGGTTCTTAAATTCTAAGACCAAAGAAGAGCTAGAGGTTTTGGGGATGAAGGACAAGACAGAAACAATCCTTGAGGTCAAGAAGGTTTTGACTAATAAGGGATTGATTCTACAGCTTGAGGAAAAAGCCCAGATAATGGAAATTGGAGTGCAGAATTTTTTCAGCAAGGTCGACTCACTGCACAAAAAGGGACTTCCATGTTTACTAGTGATCAATGATAAACTGATTACTCTGTCAAACTAAAAACAGAAAATCCTCACAGTAGTGAAGGATGGCTCTAAGTTTTCAGGCATATGAGGAAGCATAACTGGCAAGGCTTTCTTAGAAACTCTACAGTTGGAACTGAGCATCCAACATGAGATAAAATACATCTTCATCACAAAGCCTACATTTTCCAAGTATACAGAGTTGGATGAAACATACAAAAGGATACTCAAGGTTTCCATCCCCAGTCAAAAGAGATGGGAAGACTTGTGTGCATTTCTAGAGTAAATATGACAGGGACATTCGAGTCAGCATGAATATAGTCAAAGTCAAGTTGATGAATCACCAATTACTTCCCCCAAAATCAACACCAAGGATTCAAATACATCATCAGTCCTATTATTTTGTAATTTGTAATCTAATTAGTTAGATTTTTCCTCCACCATATCCTAGTCATTAATGACAGGATCATATGTAATTGTTGTATAAATACTTCTCACTTTGAAGTATTGAGGGTTGATTATTGCACCCAGGAAGTTATCTTTGTAATCTTTTTGAGAAGATCGACCAATAATAAAAAGACTGATTCACAGAATTCTTGCGTTTGGATGTTGGTGATGTTCATCTTTCTCTGTTAATGTTTATTTTACTATGTAATCATTATTGTTTTATGTTTCTAATCATTTAAAGGAATTTAATGAACTAAATTTTCCTCGAGCACTATGTTTCTGGTCTTTAGCGATCTGCATGTTATTCTTCTCATATTAATCAAATAAATTCTTAATTTCTTCTTTGCTTGATTGAATATCTCACATGTTCTATCTTTCCACCACTTTTAATTCTAATAGATCCAACATTCCCACTATCTCGCCCTGTGAAGAAATCTATAAAAGTTTTATTTGATCTTAATGTTTAACACAAAACCCATAGCCCAATGGATGTTTAATGCAAATACTTTAGTCAATCTTTATAAACAAAACAACAAACTCAGATTATTATAACTAGCCTAATATTTAAAACTCAAACATATCTAAATCCTACAGAGAGATCCCTCTCTGGAACTGGCAGGGATAGATCCCAGTTTCGAAAGTGGTTTTGGTAAGTTATCTATGTTAATTTCTTCTGCCCTTAACAACCTATGGGAATTATAGAGTGTTAACACAGATCACTAGGCCATGATATATGGATGGTCTAGAATCCATCTCGGAGCTTCTCCCTCAGAGTGAATCACCGCGACCCATTCTGAGATATCATCACAATGGATGGCCAGGATATCCTCTCGGAGCTTCTCCATCCCCGACAGATCTACGGTCAAGATTTCATATCGGAGCTCCTCCCTCGAAGTGAAACTACTTGTTCCATTCCAAGAAGTGTCTAGCAATGGATGGTTAGGATCTCCCCTTGAATCTCCTCCATCTTGATGGATCAACGACTAGATATACTTATTGGAACTTCTTTGATATCGATTGATCGATGGTTCAGATCCTCTTTCGAGACTCCACTACTAGAGTAAATCCCCGGAATTCACTCTAATAAACACTCTACGATGGAAGATCTAAATATACCTCCCAGATATCTAAGGGCCAATCTTTGGGGTGAGTGCGTATGGTTTCCCTGCCCCATTTCTCGTATGACCCTATGTCTTGGGCCATTCCTAAGGAAACACCTATCACCCTATGACATGTTGGAGAGATCCATGGCATAACCTTTGTTGGACCCATGGAAGAACTCATAGATCGACACGTGGTACAAACCTCATAATCCTCTTAAGCCCTTAACTAAAATCGATGACCCATACCATCCGCTAAGTTCCCTTGATATTGGTAGATTGAAGGTTCATATTGCATCTCGAAATTCCTTCGTCGAAGTGTCTCCTTGCGACCCACTCCAAATAGCATCTCGCAATGAATGGTCCAAATCTCCTCCTGGAGCTCTTCCGATCCTGGAAAATCAATGGTCATGATCGCATCTCAGAGTTCTTTCCAACTTGGAAAATCAATGGTCATATTTATATCGTGAATCTCCTCCCAGGTGAAGACACCTATCCTCTGTGCATTGGTGGGGTGACATCATCCACATCATCATGATGTCACCTTCCTCCTGGCCTCATTCTGGAGGACCACCCAGATCTACGATCATGATTAATTTCCATTCGGTTTGATGGAAGATTAGGATTTCTCCTTAGAGTTCTTCCTTCGAAGTATCTACATTCTGAGTGGACCAAAATACTTTGAATGTTCCATTGCGATGGTTGGTCATGATCACTCTGAATTCTTCCCCAATAAATCGATGGTTCCACTTAATTCAGAGTCTTTCCCAATCCAATTGTGGAATACTCCAAGGGTTCTTCTACGATCAATGATTGATATCTTTCAACCCTTATATCTGACAGTCAAGGTTAAAACAAATGTCTAAAGTCTAATTTTCCCAAAGGGCCCACGCTCGACTCACCGACCAATTACATTTTGTCAATCATAGGCTAACACTTGTCAACCTTTGGACACATTGGTGTTCTGGGTCAGAATGACAGGTCATGATGAAATCACCTCTCCTCCAAATATCACTTAGAAAATACCACAGAGACCTACGATAGAGGTTAATCTTGGACTAATCCCCGATGAATGGTCTATATCTCTCTTCAAACTCTACCTAATCTATGGTCTAGCATATCCCTCGGAACTCTCCCTATAGGAGTACCTGAACCCAGGTCTACTCTGAACCTCTAACTCCAATGACACTCATAGAAGAGAGATACAACAATCTACAATTTCTCTCAGGACCCCCTCCTTTAGAGCCACATTATCCCCCAGTATTGGGATACTCTGATGGCTCAACCTTCGATTGACAGTCAGGATGATTTCACCACACCAGATCGACGACTGTGATCTTCCCTATTTTAGACAAAAGGTTCTTGCTTGTTTTCTAGTCCAATTT
Source organism: Picea sitchensis (assembly GCA_010110895.2). Lineage (NCBI taxonomy): Eukaryota > Viridiplantae > Streptophyta > Pinopsida > Pinales > Pinaceae > Picea > Picea sitchensis. The sequence continues at coordinate 31,806 of SNQJ01S0015094.1, read as the reverse complement.
GAAGCTTAACCACTCAAATATTCTTCTATGTCCACCCTAAATCCTTCCATTCCTTCAGGAATTCGGTAATCCACTCCCCATACCAACTAAGTCTTTTTCCTCTTTTCCAATTAAGTGGGGGTTATATTTTTTGCACGATGTCCACACTAGGATAGAGGTTTCATAGGAAATTAAGGCTTCCTACATTACACAAAGACCTATCTAGAACCACAACTATGGTTATGATTTTGTCATTTATAGAAGGAAGGTCAAGGTACTTCTTCCTCTTGGACCTATCATGGGTCTCTTAACTAATATGACTAACTATATTTTCCTAAATATCACACTGCAACAAATTCTCTACTACATACACAGGAGGCACGCATATACAATTTCACCCATAAGAGGGACCCTCATACAATTCCTTAGTCATTCAAGGTAAAAGGAATAATTCTCATGCTCATATATGCATTGCACATATAATTCCATGCATATACATTATCATACCAGTATAATAACTTTCCAAAGGAACGATACACAAACCATGAAAAGGAAGACACTTACCATATTGTCACAAGAATGAGTCCCTTGCTTTCAATTAAGTTACACATGGTGAAATATACTTATATGTTACATATTATAGCCAGCCAACTGGTTGTGGGTGTCCACCTTTTCACCCTACCATGGGATAAGAAGCATTCCTTCTCATCATTCTTTTCACCCCTGTGCCAAGCCATATTACCACTAGGTATTCTCTACACTCCCTCCTACGTTCACTTGTGGTCTCTCTTTCCCCCGGGTCTCCCTCAACCTCCCTCTTTTACCCAAGTCTTATCCTCCTTGTGCATCCCCTACACGTAATCCCTTAGGAAGGTTCTTGACATGTCCCTTCCTTTCCTCTTTCAGAAGGAATAACCATGGGGAAATCTGGTTGCAGAGCTGGTACTATATTGTACCTTTGGTTTGGCTGCCTCTGTTGTGGTTGGGTTGTTCAACTACTAATCCCTTCCCATTAATTTTTTGGCTTCATCTACAAGTTAGAAGAAATAAGATCATTTCCTTCACATTATTCGCCAAGGTGGCTTGGGGTCTTTACATATGAACCCACTTCCTACCCCTTCATTAATCCCTCTCATGGTATCATGGCTTGTACATTCAAGGCTTCACCCCACAGTTAGTTGTTTGAATTTTAAAACAACAATAATATAATTACAATACTTATATACCATTACATGGAAATCATTAATCATGATTAATTACATATAATCAAAGGTTTAGGAAAGGGGGTGTTACAATCCCCTTCCCCTTCAAAGGAACATCGTCCTCCGTGTTCTTTGCATTTTAGCAACACCTTCCATGCCTCTATTTTGCAGTTTTTTCAACAATGTAATTCCTCTTCTTGGTTCGATCTCTTCCATACCTTTTGGAATTTAACACTGGCCTACAACCATCTGAGACCTCGATCATATTAATTCACAATTTCAGGCATAAAATTTTCATTTATGTTCAAAGTTCAAGAGTAATTTTACATATCAGCAATATACTTATCTATGCAGTTCATGGATCTTCATTCATATGGTTGTCTTCATTAACTTGGATCATTGTTTTCCTTGACATATCCATTGTATGCATGATCCCAAATCAACATATTACAAGAGTCATTGAAGTCTCCTCTTCCTTGCGGTCACTAACCCTCCAGGCTCAAACTCAAGCATCCCCTTCTCTGCTATATAGTCCCTCAGGCGATCCATCTTGTCTGCCAAGGCTTTCTCGCACAAAATATTTTTAGAGAATTCATCAAGTCTTATTGTCAAGGCACCCCTCTAGCCCATGTCACCACAACATGACATTCTCTTTAGCGATCATGACTTATCACAAAGTTCCCTTGTCACACAATAGCCTTTTCCATACTTTCTTATTTGAAAGCCACCATATGTCCTCCTTGGACATATCTTTTTCATCTAACATTTGTTTACATGCATACATAAATTTGTGAGATATTTTCATTAATTTTCAATTAAGAATTTTATTTGAAATCTGCACCCACATATTTCCATTTCACTTTTCTATTATCAGATGTGTTCCATATTGGAACTAAATTTCACAAGCATGAGATTTTCCTTCTGATAACAGTTTTTCTCAACTGGAATTGGTCTTCCTCATGGGCTTATAAAACTGTCATATCCAAGACCACTTTTCATGTAATTTCATATTCACACAACCAAACAAATTGTTAGTTATTATGCTCATACATATTCATTTCACACTTGTAGTGTTTTCCCCACAATTTCAAAACTGTGCATACTAACAATTAAATCGTATTCATTCATTCAATTATATAAATTAAAATTAAATATATCATTACTTTGACTTGCATTATTTTAGCATATTAATCCCTACCAAATGAAATTTAGATATAAATTAAACTTAATCAATGTGCCAATGTTCATGGTCACGTTCTCACATAATGCACCCCTGCATTGATTTTTCAGTTTGATCCTTTTCACATTAGGCACTCTTGACATGGTGTGTTGGAACTCATCCAACCTCTCACCACATGGATTCTCTGTCCACATTCATCATTATGGAAGAACTATATTTTCTACTCTAAATTTATCACAACCTCAAATCAACATGACATGAAACTGAAAGTTTCACCTAAATGAATTCAAGTCTTCTTCTTCACCATTAACCAAGGTACCCACATTTATGGTCACCAAAAGTCTCTCTTTATCCTTCTACAATTTTGTAGAGTAGTGGGAGATACCTCTTTCACAATGGGTAGTCCTAAATATGCCCACTCTCTTACCACACACATCCCCATAATGCATTAAATCAATGTGTTTCCCATGAGCACTTATTCTCTCAATCATTCATGATTTTTCATTGCTTTCATGACATACTTATTCATGAATTCTTCTAATGATTCCAATCATTCCTCACCACCAAAGGTTCACACCTCCATAATTTAGGTTCTTCTTCCTGAGTCATACCATGTTTGGGTATCAATGGCATGAAACAACCATTCAAATTATTTTCATTTTATTAGATTATTAAATTATTTTAAAATGGATTATTACCCAATCCATGTTGATATTATGGTAGATGTGAAAGGTATTAACCTCCATGTGTAACCTCTAACTAGAATAGAATATTTCGGAAGCTAGAGAAACCCTAAAAAGTTGTGTAAAAACCCTAGAAGACAAGGTTGATCGATAAAAGAATTAATATTAAAGTATTAGCCTCCAAAATGACAAATTGTCCTAGACAGGTGACAAGAACCACTATAAATAGAGTCCATTTTAGCTCATTTGTACACACACACACACACTTCACTCACTCTCTCAGTCAAGTCTAGAACAAGTTTGGAGATGCAGTTGCAAGTTTGGAAGGTGTATCTTCTAGGTGATTCTTGGTCTCTCTCTCTAGCATTATCTAGCCTAAGATATGTTCCCTACCTCCTTGTATCTATTGGTGGTATTATTGGTGACGTATTGGAGAATATTGGTGACATTATTGGTGAAGTCTTGGAAGAAGTACAACTGCAATTGTTGCAGTTGGGTATTGTTCTTGTTCTATGGTTTTGGGACTTTTTGTCTAGTGTGATATCTTTGGAGAAAGATGTGTTATCTTCGTTATTTGTTGGTTCTAGTGTTGCTTCTGGAATCATTCTATCTAGCAAAGGTTATGGTGCTCAGGGGTGGTTGCATGCCTATTGTTGGGTGAAAATATTGTGATATTGTCTATGGTAAAATGAGCACATGGAATATTTTAATAGGTTATGGGCCCACACTACCTTCAGAATATTCTAACCATTGGAAGTCAGGGCAGAATTTCTTTGTCAAGCTTGTTATAGCACCAGTTGCAGCTACAACTAGGGTTTCTGATTTTGCAGCTACAACAAACCCTAATCCAACTCTTTGGGCACCTTAAGTGAAGTTTTGGACCTATTTTTTTGATATTCTAGTGCACCCTATCCTAGCACATCCTCTGGTGACCTCAGCCAGAAAAACCGTCAATTTTGAGTTTTTGGTCAAAGTTAAAGTCAAAGGTTGACTAGTCAAAGTCAAAGTCAAAGGTTGACTTTTGGTCAAAGTTGATTTTGTGGTCAATGTTGAAATTTTAGATTTTCTAGCTTGTTCTAATCATTGAACCTTATTGATTCAATTTCTAAACTCTTCTTGTCAAGATGGTGTCTAGTTTCATATTAGAAGACAAGTTGAATGATGTTGCAAATTTCAAAGGTATGCACTTGTATATGCTTTTCATGTTATATCATCCAGCAAAGAATGAGTGTATTTTGCAGGGAATGTACAAGAGACCTTGTCTAAGCAATGATCTTAGATTCAATACATTCATAGGAACAAGCAGTTGAGGCTCCAGGTTCCAAGTTTTATTGATCAAATTGTTAAGTTTCAATTTGCACATATCAAGTTTGATAGTTACTATAGTACAAGTAAACACTATAGTTGTGACAACAATATTTGAAAGGTTCTATTACTGTTAGGTATACTTGGTTGCATATAATTACTATTGATATAGATGCTTATTGCACTTGTTTGCAAAATGAACTAACTTCTACTCTAGGATATATCTATTGTTTTTCTCCTGGGAAGGTCACCTTGGTAACTCAATGAAGACTACCATCCTTGTTACCATAGATATGTTCTTATGAAAATGGTATTGGAAATATTTTTTCTCTTTTTTTTCTTGTTCTAGGATGGTCACAGGCGATATCTCTGAGAAGGAGCTAGAGTGACAGTTGCAAAACATGGAGAAGATGACTCCATCAAGTGGTGAGGCAGGTAATCTCACCAAGTAACAATTTTAAAGGAAGTGTGTAACATACCTAGCCACCCACAAGCCGGAGTACGTTACCTTCAATCCCTCCCTTGGACTTCTTTCTCTTACAGATACCTTTTAAAATTTAAGAATGCATAAAAGAAAAGACTTTAATGACATGCACAGCAATATCCAGCAAGCATGCATAGTCTAAAGATTCAATTAAATGATAATTAAATATACAACACGGAAATACATTCATATACATGTAAATGATAACATAACAAAACCCGTAAATGATAACATAACAAAGAGCACTTATCTTTATGAAATATGACACCAACTAGCTGCAGACCAAGGAAGTTCCACCCAACCGTAGACACCATTGTTCCAAAACTCAACAACAGCGTCGCCCCCAAGCCAGGGCTATGAATCCACAAGGGTGGTTCCAGAGTGTTACTTGGCTTCCCAAACCAGTCAGCACTCAATATCTCATAGTCTTCCCAGATCTCACAGCAATCCAAGTACCCATCTTGCACCACCCGAGAGAACAAACCTCCACCCTTATCTGCCATGTAGTCCCTCAAGCAGTCCTTCTCCTTAATTTGGGCTCTAGTGCAGCTGGTCCATAATATCAATGTTGGAACTCTCAGTACTTGCAGTTGTGAGAAATGTTGGACACGGGCCAACACATCTCATACATGCACCCTTAGGTCACGGTTGGATCACACCAACGACCACTACAGCCAACTATCTCGTGGCTAATATTCAGCAGTTTAGCTCCCTTTCCCTGAGCCAAAACATGGATGACGGATGGATCAATGAACGGGTAAGTGGGTGCATGGATGTGCGTGAATGAAAGTGTGTGAGGGATAGAATGGTGTAAATGCAGAAGTGAAGGAGAAAATGAGCAAACGTTCAACCCCCCCATCAGACCAGAGGCAGGTTTAAGTAATTTCAAGGGAGGGAATCAAGAACCTCCTAGCCTTCCCCAAGAATCTCACATAATCGATCCCCTCCCTTAGACAAAAAGGGTAATTAGAATAGGAATAAACACTTAGCCCCTCAATCCCCCTCTCATGTGGAATCATAGCCCCCTATAACTCTATTCTTTGCCTGTATAGCAATCACCCATGTATTTATTATTAATAATGATAAAAACAATACATGTCTTGGGTACACTGGCCTCTTAATAATTTTTCAGGCACGCTGGCCTCTTAGCATTGTAACAATACATTATTTAAAAATGGGGGTTCAAAACCTGGGGTGTTACATCCCCTCCCGCTTATTTTGGCACTGTCCTTAGTGCATATACAAAATAGAGAACAAAATCTCAAATTTATTCAAAAAGCTGCGGGTATTTTTCCCGCATGGCATCTTCATGCTCCCAGGTAGAATATTCAGGACCGTAGCAAGTCCACTGAACTTTTACTAGCTCTATAACTCGATTCTGGAGAATTTTGACTTTTCTGTCCAATACCCCCGCACTGGCTAAACCTGAAAATCTCCCTCTGTCTCTACTTGAATCAGATGACAATCAATAACATGGTTAGGATCATGTACATATTTATTTAGTAAAGAGACATGAAATACATTATGCACATTCATGGAAGAAGGAAATGCAAGCATGTATGCAACTGGCCCTATTATGTCCAATATTTCAAATGGACCACAAAATATGGCTATCAGCTTTGTACAACTACCCAATTTCAAAGATATTTTCTTGGGCTTCACTTTCAAAAGTACATGCTCCCCTACTTTAAATTATGTAGATGTCATGTTCTTGTCTACATAAACTTTCTTTCTAACTTGAGCTGCCTTTAAATTATGCTTGATCTTGACCACCTATTTTTCCATGTCCTTGAGCAACTCCGGCCCAAATACCACTCTATATGTTGGGTTGTCCCAGCTTACTAGAGTATCGCATTTCCTACCGTACAAGGATTCAAATGGGCTCATTCTCAATGAATATTGATACCCATTATTCTATGCAAACTCAACCAAGTGTAAGTAATCTTCCCACTTAGATGGCTTATCCATCACATATATTCTCAGCATGTCTTCAATTATTTGATTGAATCTCTATGTTTGCCCATCTTTCTGGGGATGATATGTTGTGATAAAGTTTATATTTGTGCCAAATCTTTTAAACAATCCCCTCCAAAAAATTGGAGGTAAACTTTGTATCTCTGTCTGAGACAATTTTCCTAGGTATCCCATGCAACCTAGCAATTTACTTCATGAAAATTTCTCCAATATTAGTCATTGTATGCGTTGTCTTCATAGGCACAAAATGAGTGGCCTTTGTTAATTTGTCAACCACCACCGTGATTGAATCATGTTGCTAATTCGTTTTGGGTAATCCTGTGATGAAATCCATGGTGATCACTTCTCATTTCTTCTCTGGGATTGGCAATGGTTGCAGCAAAACCGTTGGGTGCCTATGATCATCCTTCACCTTATGACATTCCATACATCGAGCGATGTAATCAGCCACATCCTTCTTCATTCTTGGCCAAAATAACTTGCTTCTTACTGCTGTAATTTTTTTTCTGGTAACTGGGATGTCCAGCATAAGGAACATCATGCATTTCCTTCAGTACCAAATTCCTCAGTTCTCCAGAACTAGGAACACAGATTCTATTTTTATACATGAGTAGTTTGTCTTCCTTTATCTCATAGTCCTTTATTTTATGTTGTACATCTCCTTGTTTTAACCTTTCATTTACCTATAGGTAATGTTGGTATGTAACAACAACATCTAAAATTATGCTCTTCAAGTCTGACGGATGCATACTGACAGCAGTAGCATGCATGAGATGCACTCTTCTACTAAGTGCATCGGCAACTTTATTCTCCTTTCCCTTGATATTCTTGATATCGAAGTCATATTCACTAAAAAATTCTAGCCATCTTGTTTGCCTGGCATTCAAGGTCGGTTGTTCAAAAAGATACTTCAGCCCAATGTGGTATGTCCTTAATTCGAATGTTTCCCCATGAGATAATGCATCCACATCCTCAAGGCATGAACAATGGCAGCAATTTCCAAATAGTGGGTGGCATAGTTCGTCTCATGTTCCTTAAGCTTTATGGACTCATATCCAATGACATGTCCATTCTGCATGAGGACTCCCCCAAGTCCTTCCTTACATGCATTTGTACATACCACAAAACTTTCATTTGGGTCAGTAATCTGTAACATAGGTGCACTAGTCAGTAATTCTTTCAACAGATTAAAATTCTTTTAACTCTGGTGTGCTCATTCTGTAAGGTTTTTTTGACACTGGGGCAGCTCCTGGCACTAAATCAATCGAGAAATATATCTCCCTTCTTGGTGGAAATACGGGTATTTCTTGGAATACATCTTCAAAATCTTGTAGTACCAAGAAATGTTCAAGGCTTGGCCCATTTGTATTATCTGTCTCTTCCACATGAGCTACATACAATTGACATCCCTTCCTAAAACATCTTTTTAGTTGTAAGGATGAAATATCCCTTATAAAGATGGGTCTTGTAACTCCTTTCACAGTGCTTTGTTTTCCATTTCCATCAAGACATGTAAATGTCTTGTTATGACAATCTAGGATAGCACATGCTTGTCCAACCAATCCATTCCAATAACAATATCATAAGACCCCAATTGTATGATATTTAGACCAATACTACTATTCATGCCATTAAGAATTATGGAACAACTTCTGACCATATCATGGATTCTTCTTTTGGTTCCAATGGCTAACTGAACCAAACTTGCTTTTCCAAGTTTTCTTTTCTCCAAATGTAATCTATCCACTATCTTAGGATCAATGTAACAATGACTTGCTCCTTAATCAATCAAAATAGCAACAGTCTGATTTATGATCTTACCTTCCACCTCGATCATATTGGACTGGTACTCTACTTGTCGATCATATAAAGTTGCATATATTCTTCCCATATATTCGACTGTTGTAGCCTCTTGGATGTTGTGCATAGTCTTCACTTTGTCCTTTCTATGTGGGTAATCCTTGTACAGGTGATCTTCCTTGCATCCCCAACATTGGATTGGTGGTCTTCCCCTTTTTCCCAAGAATATTATTTATTGAAATATCCCTTAGCATACTAATCTTGATGATTTCTATTAGTCTCATTCCTATTGAAAAGAGGTTTGAATCCTTTCCTACTCTGATCGAACTTTGCATTTTTCTTGTCCTTCCAATATTTCTACAGGGATTCTCTTCTCTGGCCTTGCTCATATAGGTATTTAGCCTTCCTGATTACCTCAGTCAAGGTATCGGGTTCATCATACTTGATATTTTTCTTATAAAAGGTTGGTAGTCCACTTAGAAATCTCTGTATTTTCACTTTCTCATCACCAATGAACCTGGCATACTTTAACAATCCCAAGATATTCTTCTCATACTCTGCAATAGTCATGCTTCCCAACCTGAGTTCAAAGAACTCTTGCATTTTCTTGTCATAGAAATGCTCTGAGAGGTACTCCTTCTGGAAGTACTCCTTGAACTTCTTCCAAGTGATCCTACTTTCACTAACATGTTCCACTTGATTCACTCGGTCCCACCACATTGCATTTTTCTCGTGTAAATGGTAGGTGGAAATCCTGGCTTCCAGGTTTGATGAATAGTTATGCAACTGAAAATATATCATGAGCCCAAGCAACCATGCTTCAGCATCATCTTCCCTTTCTCTTTCACCGTCAAAGTAAGGTGGCTTGAGCTTCCTCGGATCTCCTTGAAAACTATCTATCTCTTGTTTCCTTCTTTGGTGTCTAACAGGAAACACCTCTGGACTGCTTACGGGATCTTCCAATGCATAAAACCTTCTTTCTAGGTAAGGAGGTGAGTGGTGTCCATGAGCTTTGCTAGCACTTCAAGAATAACCATCTCTTCCACGATCATTCCTTCTTTCATGGCACCTGCCTCCTTCCTCTTGTCTTGAGTTTGATCCCTTCTTCGTTTGTCTCTGCAACTGATTTAATCTCTGGAACAATAGATCATTTATCTAAATTTTCTCTCTCATCAGTCTCTTGTTGTCTTCTTTGTAGCTCTGCACTTCCATCTTCAGGCTTCTTACCGTTTCCAGTAATGTTTCATGCTCTCCTTTTTCCTTGCATCCATTGAACTGTGTCTCTGCATTACCACCTCTGGTATTCTAGCCTTCAGCCTCCTTATCATGACTAGAGGCTCCCTTTCCTTCTTCCATTTCCTTAATACGCATCCGGATTTGATGTGTTTAAACCCCTTAATTCTGCAAAATGTGCAAGCGACCATTTTGTTAGAAATATGCATATGATAAACAAAATTGCCAAACCATGCTATAGGTCTCTTTATTTTTTGTTCATGAAGATCATATCCCCATTCTCCGAAAATAATAGTGTCATGTTATCCTTGGCCGACACAGAATCTCATCTTGTGTAAGCGCTTCCTTCAAACCACCTTCCCAGGTGACCACGACTAAATCCTTCCCTAGCACTTTTTTGTCTTGAAGACAACCAAATCAGCCCTTATCCCTCCTTCCCTCAGCTCCCAATATGCATATGACCACGGCCATGACCCTACGCTTAGCTAAAAAAGTGCTTGTCCTAAGCTTCGGTACTTCGAAACTTTAAGCCAGGACCAGATCAATGGTCCTCATCCTCTTTCATGATCAACGATTGAGATCCACTTCGGGACTTTGTGCTTCGGGAGTCTCAACTTTCCCCGCATGCCTCCTCCCAGAACTCTTTTACTCAGATTTCATGATCTATCGATGGGTGTCCTCCCACAGATCAGCAGTTGTGAATCACTTTGGCTCTTTGGGCTTCGAAAGTTTCAAACCTTCCTCCTACACTTTCTCCCAGAGTGCTTTTACCTGAATTCGACGATCCTTTGACGTGTGTCTTCTGGAATCAACGGTCAATACATACTTTGGCCTTTGGGCCTTCGGGAGATTTTGACCCAATGCAACATGTCACATCTTTCCCCACTGGAGTGCCCAATCTCTGGACTACACGATTTGTCACCCCGTGGAGAAATACTGGAAGCAGACACGTGGCCCAATCAAGCAAGTGACACATTTCAGGTTCTAACTAACTTTTAAATACTCCTAATGCTCAAAATTTACTGACACATGGCACACATCCCATGTGTCCACATTATCCCAAGTGATGTCTGCAAGCCACGTCACTTCGAAAATTTTGGGGTCCACGTCACCTCCTGATGACCTCATCGTGCCCCATCACTTCGGCTCTTCAGGCTTTGGGACTTCGGGAGTTTCCATACTAGCACACTTCTGATTCTCCCAAACTCCACATTCCTAAACTGGCCAATCTATCGCCATGTGTCCTCCTGGATCAAACGACTAAGATTCACTTTGAATCTTCACTCGAAGTCCACAGATCTGCACTGCATGTCCTCCTTAATTTGATGGTTGAGGATTACTTTGGGTCTTCAGACTTCGAAAATCTCAAATTTCAAAACTTATCTCACCCCATTGGCTTTTATCCAAATCCTTGGATCTCGTGACACGTGGCTCTTAGCGGATCAACGGTTGGGATCCTCTCAGATGATCAGATGGTCGAGATTTACTTCGGCTCTCCAACTCTCCAGCTCTTCGTGCTTCGGGAGTCTCAAATGTCAATCGATAACCTCTCAAACAGATTCCTCTGAAGTTACTAATCTGATGGCATGTAACCTCTTGGCGATCGACGGTCAGGATCTACTTCAGACGATCCAACAGTCGATGTTCACTTCGGGTCTTCGACTCTCCGGGCTTCAGGAGTTTCAACTCTCAACTTCTCCTCGCTCGCTCTTTCCCAGAGTGCTTTCACCTAGGGCGCACGATCGATTGACGCGTGTCCTCCTATGGATCGACGGTCCCCAGCTACTTTGTTAATTCAGAGTTTCGATGTTTGAGCCCTAACATGTCACACCACTGCATTCCTTTCAATATGTAGGGGCACACATCAGCGATTTGCAGTAACCCTCTTTTCACCCCGCAATTCTCCTAATGCTGACACGTAACCCCTTGGGGAAACTGTGGTTTAGATTGTGGGACCGCCTTGGGAAATTATGTTCCATGCAACTCAGTTCCCTACAATGCCCCATGTCCGTTGATCTCCCTCTCCCATGGGATCTATTAAGAACCAAATATCAATATAGCATAGAAAAACCTCAGAAAAAGTACTCAATGCCTTGAAAAAGAGATAATTTCAAATAATAAGCCTCTTCGAGGGGGCAACCTCCTTTTACCCCACTTAAATGATCAAGTACAAGATGATTCAAA
>SNQJ01S0015093.1:269956-302045 GCA_010110895.2 Picea sitchensis | reverse complement strand
ATAAAGTACACACAGAGACAGATTTTCACGAGGAAACCCATAAAGGGAGAAAACCTCTTCTTCTTCGAAATGATAGGCAGTCTTTTTCAGTTATGTACATCATTTACAATTGAGCACCAACTCAATATGAGGCTGCTACCTCTGTTTTACAAGCTGCAACTTGTTTGAGAGCACCAACTCTCTGGTTTCTCTAGCACCCACTAGAAGGAAGCACCAACTCCCTGAATATTCCAACACCAACTGGATGGAAGAACCAACTTCCTGAATGTTCCAGCAACAACTGGATGGAAGCCCCAACTTCAAGTTACACAGGGTCCAACCTGTATAACAGAGAACACTTGTTCTCCCTAGCACCACCCTGCCACCCTAGTTTCTCTGGCTGCAACCAGATGGAAGAAACAACTTCCTGTGTTCAAGCTCCCACTTGAACCTCTGAGGAAAACAGTCCTCCCGAGCACCTCCCTGCCACCCTAAATATATCAAATAATGAATACACAGACAACTACACAGATAAATCAATTCTTACCAATCTTTCTCTGTATCTGATCTTCAACAAACTGTTCTGCAATTCTTCTCTTCTTCTGTTTGTTTAGCAGGTCTGCTCTGCATCAACTTTTTCTGTCATTTTTCTCTGGTTCTGCTATGTCTGTCATTCTGCTCTGGTTCTGCTCTGTTTGTCATTCTGCTCCGCGTTTCATCTTCCTCTACACATTTTCTCAATTTCATGCTATGCCTCTGCTACTTTTCTTTTTCTTACTGTTTTATTCATTTCCACTTCAGAACAGCCGACACGACACAGTCTATTTCGTCTTCTTTTATACACACGGGCACAACGTTTCAACTTCCCAACTCCTTGGGCAAAATGACGACAACTGTCCAGCCAACCGAAATGCCAACTGATCGACAACTAATTTGCAATCATGAGTCCGTTTCACTAACGGATTTGTAACTGAAAGAGTTAAATGTGTGTGGAAGAACAGTAACCCTCCGATCAATTCAAGCTTTATCCGCACCGTTGGATAATCTTTATTATTCTTTCCTTTTAAATCGGGTTTCGGCACTTTCAGTGTCGAGATGCACATGTACTCGGAACCCCTGATTCTCCGATCCCCGATGTGCTCCTTTCCCGAGCTTTAGCCCCTTCCGGCTACACAATGGTCCATGTGACTTGCTATCACGTGACTGCCACCATACCTCTCGTCGTGGTTTCGGGGTTTACGATGTCAATGTGCATACATCCCTTGGACCCGCGATATGCCGATCCCCGACTTCCTCCGTACTCCTTCCACCTGTCCTCCACTGACTCCTGGGTGGCCCACACGCTATATGCCTTATCAGGAAATCGTGTATCGCGATTTCACGATGTCTGATGTTCAATGTTCTTGTCAATACCAAAACCCGATCCCCGAAATTCCGTATAGAAAACAGATCAACGATCCATATTATATCTAGATCTGACGGTTGCTATTACATCGCGATTTCGCATATCGCGAAATCGGGGTTTTTGTTGTCGAATGTTTTTGTCACTTCAAAATCTTGATTCACGAAACTCCGATAAGGAGTTAAATCAACGGTCTGGATCACTTCTTATCTTAATGGCTGCGATTAAATCGTGAAATCGCATATCGCGATTTCGGGGTTCTTGTTGTCAAGTGAATTGGACATTTCAAAGTCCCGATCCCCGATACTCTGATGAAGCCTCCTGTCGAGCTTCTCCCGGTGGCGCCCGATCGCTGCCACGCGTCCTTCCAAATGGCCGGTCCCGATTATGTTGGGATTTCGAGACTTTCAATGTCCCGATTCTCACGACCTTGAGAACTCTGATCTCTCGATGGCTGATATCCCGATGACAACTCCTAGTGTCAGGACTTCTTTTCTTGCTCCCGAGGCTTATCTCCCTCGCAGCTTCTGCAGATCTGATGGTTGTCGGCGACCTTGCACCAAATCTAACGGCTCTCGTTCTTTCAGGAAGTTTGAATGGGATCCAATGGTCACTGACTCTTCTCCTCCCGATTATTGCTGCGCTGCTATTCATTGTTGTTGTACTCAAGCCATCACTACAACCACAACTATACTTGCCATCAATGACAAGTATACACTGCCTGTTCGTTGTCTGTTACATTTTTACCAACATACTCAATGGGGAATTTACCTTTACTTATATTAGAATGAACCTGTCAACATAAGTGTCTATTGGCACAACATGGCCAACCTCACTAACTCACAATATAATTAATAATTACCAGATTGATTATCTTTTACATTAAGGTGGGGCCGACCTATACCCTTTACATTACAATTAGGGTTACAGGTAAGCCTAACTCTTGAACAATATAGCAAGGGATCTCATACACCCACTAGTGCTCAACCACTAGGGTCACATACATAGGGATGTCCATATATCTATCTCATTGTGTCTCATAGGAGAACCACACTCATTAGTGCTCAACCACTAGGATCACATTCACATGTGCTCATCCACAGACACGTCCAACTCAACAAATCTTCTTTCCCACTGCATTACACAAGAGATTCATATGGATTTCATCATCTCAACTCTCTGCTCAGAGGAGGCTAATACATCGTCTTCGTATCTGTCTCATAACGATGCACCCAGCTCATGGGAATTCACACGTTCGCTTTGTGCTTAGCCATAGGTACGTCTAACTCCGGATATCTTCTTTCTCACTGCGTTACACAAGAGAATCATCTGGAGTTCTTCTCAACTCTCTGTAAGGAGGAGGCAATCACTACATTCCAGTTTTGTCTCAGATAGGAACCACACACCCATCTCATGGGATCTCTCTCAGGTCTGTGTCCTGGAGGATGTCTCACACAACTGTAATCATCAACAATACGTACGTGAAGGAGATGACAAAAATCCCACCAAGTCTTCTAATTCTTTAGTTTCCATAGCTAGTGGGTACTTCAAATTTCCTTTCAGAACACACAACCACATCATATAATCTCCATAGTTTCTAATACAAATGTCAAATATATGCATAAGTACCATACTAGGATACCCAAAGTTATTTTTATGTCAAAGCAAGCTAGAAATTACAAAGCAGTGATATTCAACTCAAAGTAACATACCCACTAAGTATACATTATGTAGAAACATATCAAAAAGTACCCACTTATCAAATCTACATTATGGTAAGAAATTTAATATCTACATACCTAAATGTGCCCCAAAAACAATTGGACAAAAATTCCCACTCATTAAATTCATGAACAATAGGGATAATCAATGCATTAATATTGGCAGTGTGATTTATCTTTGTCCCCTGTGGCAACCACCGAAGGTTTTGACATATGGTGATAGTGTGCTACCACTGGAAAGTCATGTCTTGGCTCTCTATTGAACAAACTATCCTCGCACTGGAGTTTGTCTCATCTAGAAAAAAGGTTATGATAACTTACATCACTTGGCCCTTCAATTAACAACTAAATCTGTTTGTTTCACATTGAAATTAAGATTTCTAGATTCAATGTGTTGGGCACATGTCTTATCTAAAGCACTTGTGGCATCGCCATGCAATCACAACGATAAAGAAAATAAAAAACAATTTAGTGAAGTACATCGGTGTTGACAACGGGTAAATGGTTGAAGACAACTAAGGTTGCCTCATTCATGGCCTTAAATTGCAGCCCCGATGTGAATGAGGTAACCTACAAGATGATGACAACATAGAGGAAACAATTTGACTAGTTTATAGATATTAAATAAGGGCCAAATGTTTTGAACCCTAAAAATAAATTGCGTCAATCTTCTTTAATCCTACAATTGTGATCATGGTGAATTCTTCGAACCTTTTACATATTGTCAATAGTTATTCACGTATCTGTGTAGACACTTAAGTTGTGCATATATACAATTGTATATTCTGACCATAAGCATAACAAAAAATTTCCAACAACAATCAACACACATCATTACATATGCAAAAGATTTTTATGTTATGGAGTTTTCAAGGCCAACAATGAGCACGTGTCTTCATAGAGGCAAATGGTTATTTTATATAAATTGATTGTCTTAAATCTTTCATAGATATCATTTCCTTTGGTTTTTTAATGGAAATTAACTATATAAATTTATCTCTTGGTTTGTCTATGGAAATCACATATATACTTTGGTTCCTAAGGAGAAGATGATATCACCTTATCAGAAAAATCGATGTTTAACCATCTCTAAAACAGGCCAAGAACAAAGTTAGCCTGACCAACATGTAAATGATACATGTCTTTCCCTTATATTGCTCTATGTCTCCCAATATGTGTTTAAAAGCATGCCTTCTTCGTGTCGAAATAACTCATAACATTTTGTATATAGTTTTTATGATGGTATTTTGATGTACCTTGTAGCTCATAGTGGAACAACATACATCGACTTACAACTATTTTATATGCTCATATTTTCACTTATAGAATAATCATGACAATAGAATTAAATAGACTTTAATGATTTTAATACTTTAAAGTTAGCTTTGCACATTTTCTATTTTGATTAGTTTTGTGTTGAAGAGTCTAAATTTGCTTGACAACATCAAGAGGTACTCCCTAGTACACGGTCCCAATTAGACTATGCATTGTTTGGATTAGGAGTCCCATCCAGAATTTGGCCCGGTTGCCATTGATATTGTTTTTAGGGTTTTAGTCGGTTACACACCGATTTAACGATGAGGGTGGATGATGAGTGGATATGCAATGCAAAGATGTAGATGAATACTATATATGAAATGCAAACTAATATATTACTAATCTACTTTAACTTATCCTAGCTAGGAGCAAAATAAAGTAACCGGTGAGTTGAAAATGAAACCGAATCATGCATAAACTTCTACACAAACAATTGGAATAGAAGAGAAGAATCATAAACAAGTGTGTACACATACATATAACCATATTAGTCCAGATTGTAGCAATGCACACATTAACGACTCAGAAAGCTGAAGGCATAAGAATATTTGAAGAAACACTTAAAATTGTAGAATATCACAGATTGCATAAGAACTAATCCATAAACAAACTAGCATTCTTACATTCCATATGAACACCATTCATCTTCACTTGAAATAATTCACCACTTAGATTGCTTCACACACAAAATAATTCCTTCTTCAAAAGTTGGCCCTAAGGGCTTCTCCTTATTAGCAGTTTCAACAATAATACATGAAAACTCCAAGACAACTCTTCAATTCTAGTTGAATTTGTGTTCCCAAAATAGTTCATAAATAAACAATGTTTGAAGAGCAAAAAATCCCCTTATTAAATGGGCTTCTACTACCCTTTATACAAATTGTAGTAACTCCTATATGAATCTTCATCTTCTTCTTGAAGAAGCGGTTACAAAAAATGGTTCAACTTCTTATTCCTAGTGACAAGTGTACAAATAAGACGAAATTGAGGTTGGTTAAGAAAAAGACAAAACAAAAGGCATGTATTTTTCCTTTATTCATGGATTTATGTTCTTGAGATATGCCATCCAAAATTCCAGTTAGTCATACATGGATTCAATCCTTCTGTAAGTCATCTGCTCCAAAGTTGTGGTATTTAGAGAAACATTATCTTCTAGAGTACTCATGTCCTTAACTAGTGTTTCCATGAAGGTCTGTATTATGGTATGCAACTTAATTGGTTGTAACGAGTGTTGATCTATGAGGTTTGTGGAGACGGTGGTAGAGGCTTCAACTACTTCCCTTCTTTGATTTGTGTTGTCATATACCTTGTCTACCAGTTCTTCTGACATCGGGTTCTTCCTGATTTCATCTAGCTTTGGCAATCAACTACTTTTGATCAATTATTGCACTTCTTTATGGATCCTCGAGCATACCGCCATAGATTTGGTGACTTCCTTATCAAATTCTTGTCTTACCTACTGGCAATGATCCAGTGCATATAAATCAATATTTCTTTCTATTTTTTACTGTCGGTATAGCTCAGGCAGTGCGTCTAGATTTTCCTCTATCCATCTGTGTATTTCAGTTATACCTTCGTGAATGATGTTATACTGTGTCAGCTTGACCTATATCCAATTATTTTGATCGATGATTATTGCAGCTACATTTTGTAAGAGGTGTAGGTGAGAATACATGTCAATGATGGCTCCTTCCAACTCATTTTTGACTTTCTCAATGCTGATTTTGAAGCTTTGAAGGCTTCTTTCATCAATATTGACCTGATGAAGTTTTCTTCAAGCTCTTTGATCCTTGTCTCTTTCTCTTTATTTTGTTGGCACAATATTTGTATGTTCTCTACATTGGCATTCATAAATGCAGAGCCGACCGTAGGTGTTGATACAAGATCTTCTCTAACATCTATCATTACGGGAACATGGGTGACAACCGAGATAGGTGCTCCTTCTATTACCAACACTTTCTTCACATGCTCCTATACAATCCTACATGTGTTACTGTCATAGGTGAATCTCCTTAGGTCTAGTACTTCGCTTGGATGAAATGGCTCCCAGAGCCCAAGTCCTAAGTCGTTTCCTAAGAGATTTGTTTCCACACCAGCAGTAGATGTTTTCAGAATGTCCATTTTCATGGGATGTGTGTCCCCCCCTCTATATTTCGTATCTTTATGCTTCCTTTCTTCTTCAACAAATTTGTCAGTTGTCTCTTTAGCTTTATTTTTCACTTGTTATGTTGTTTCTTTTGCTATTGTTTCCTTTGCTTCTTGTTCCTTTCGTTTGGCCTCTCGCTCTGCTATGGCTTTTGCATCCACTTCAACTTTAACTCTGGCCTTGTCGGCCTCAATATTTTGCTTCTTCTTTGCTGCATCGTTTTTATTTTTTAATAATTTCTCTTTGTCTCTCCTCTTATAATCAACTGGTTCTTCATATTCTTCTTCTGCATATGTTGAGTGTGTTGATATGGAAATGGGAGAAGATCGCTCAACTTCTTCTTGTTCTGCCTTCTTCTTTGATTCTTCTCTCGCTTTTTCTTTGTCTATGATCATTCCTCTCGGTTGGATAGGCCTGTTGAAGATGAGTTCATCATACGTCTGGGAGTTCTGGTGTACTTCTTCCTCTTCCTAAAGATCTGTGGTATACTCCCAAGGTAGACCGATATTGTTAAAATAGTCTCTAACAGTATTTTTGGCATCATGTCCCATGTATCGCTCTTCCCTAAAGTGATAGGACAACATGGTATTTACCTTTGCTTGGGCCTGCTTAGTTTTTTCAAAGAATTAATTGTCCACATACAATGGTAGTGGAGGCCAAATTGCTTTCTTTAGTTGGTATAACATCCCCCCAACTTCGTGTATGATGGTTAGATACGTCACTTCTTGAATAACAATATTATCGGGGACGAACCGAGGAAGAAAATGGGGTGGTTTCATTGCGCCATATATTATTATATAAGTATTGTGCTCCATGAGGTACCAATCTCCAATTCTCCTTATAACTTTCATGTATTTATCAATCATTCTTGGAGGAGTGGTGCAGAAGATGAACTCATATAATGGAGTCAGAAAGTGTTCGTGTATCCTTTGATATTCCATACAATATTTGTGTTCCAAGAGTGCTTTACAATATATATGATTTGTAGGGTCGTATGGAAGCAAACTCCACCCCATATTAGGGTACTAATGAGCTGTGCACATGATGTCTAGGAGGTGTGAGGACATATGAAATCTTGGGAACGTTCTAGGTTGGGATTGCTTCAACGCAAAGATAGTTTTTGTGAGATTCTCGGATAAGATGTTTTCCCAACTAATGATGTCCCTACATCTGCGCAATAATATATTAGTGGAATAGAGGATAGGGAGAATTATGTCGCATCAGGTTCCCCATACAATCTGCACAACATGGCTACCAAGTACTGGTAGGGTCTTGTTAAGGCACTCATAGGGTATCCACTTTTAGGTATGTACTTAAATTTCTTATCTACCCTATACCACTTGGGGAACAAGTCGTTAGGTGTGTACTCAAACTCACTGGGGAGTTTATTGTCCAACCTTTTAATCCCCTTCTCAATATGATAGAACTTGGCCGAATACTCGAGTCTAAATGAAGCTATGGGTTCCTTCCTTGTGTTGCAGATGTATATGCTGCTTCTGTTAGTGTTCTTAAGAATCCATGTGATGGAAACCGCAAAGGGGAATACTATTGGGTGTGATGATACTATGAAGATACATGATTTCTTGATATTATTGACCACTTGAAGCTCATCTGGATCTTCAGCCTTGGTGAAGAAATTAGAGTTTTTAAACATATGATATATTTCTCCCTATTTCAATGTTTCTTCATCCTTATCTAAAATCCCTGATGTATGCCCCATACGTGGCTCCAAGGATTTATGGCTGACCTTCTTCTTGTTTTCCACTACCATAGGCCTCGTCTTTGGATACCTTTCTTGCAGTTTTATTTCGAGGTGACATGCTTGAACCTACTATAAAAAATGAGTTTAGTGCACATATTAGGATATAACATACAATTGAATGCTACTAAAGAGTTTGAATTACCAGAGGAAACATTAGCGTCACCACTAGGTAGGGAGTCATCATATGAGGATATTAAAGTGATGATGGGCATGCTTGAGAAACTTGGTGGAGATTTGAGGGAGAACGGGTGGAAATTATGCTCAAAAGGAAGAATTATAGGTTTAAAGACCTCCGATGCAAATCAGAGGAGTTCGTGCTAAAGTTTCCAAAGTGAAATGGTTCTGATCGAGAGAGTTAAAAACAAGTCCTCTGATGTAAATCAAAGGAGTTAATTCTAACTTCTCTGATAGTACATCGGAGGAGTTACTATCTGTGCTCCTGAAGTCTCATGAAAATCAACATAGTTAGTTGAAACTCCTTCGATCATATTGGAGGAGTTAACAAGAACTCCTCCAATATGATCGAAGGAGTTATTATTAAGTGACCCGAGTGATGGACCCAAGGTTGGAGTATTTTCTTAGAACTCCTATGATTGCATCGAAGGAGTTACCAAGATCACTCCCAATGGAAACCTTGTAGAGATGATGAGGTTTTGATTGGACTTAGGGACTCTCGTGCCAGGGTTTTGGTTTCATGTGGCATTTTCTCATCATTAGGGCTCGCTATAAAGGTTGGTTCAACATCTATGTAGGTCGCGAACACGCTGGTATGGTGAAATTATGAGGGTGAACCGTGTTTTGGTAAACACTACTTGCAGAGAAAACTCATGATATAGCAATGGGGAATCCAAGTGGATCAATGCGAGAAAGGAAAGAAAATGTAGTACGAAAGGGGATTCATCAAGAAGGACACCCTGACCCTATCAAGAAAAAGAAGATGCTTGTGCCTATCGACTTAATGCCACGTGGAAGGCCGTGATAAGTTGTGAGATTGGATGCAATGATTTTGTGTGCTCTGGGTCTTAAGGAAACTCTTCTCACCTCAACTTCTTAGCAGAACGATGAAAAGTGCAGATCCTTCATGTACAAATAGAAATCAGAGTTTGAGCATTAAATAATGAGTCGGTGAGGTAATTAAGGTTGAAGGACTTGAGAGCAAGTTCTCGAATGAACATCAGAGAAATTAGTGGGAAGTCCTCCGATGTTTGTTGGAGCACTTGCCTCAAATTCTTTTTATGACATATGAAAACTTGGATGAAACTTCTCTGATGTGAATAAGAGGAGTTGGAATCAAATCCTCCAATTCACATCGTAAGAGTTAGTATTAACTCGTGCGATAGGTAAAGGTATTGGAAATAAATAAAGAAACCCCTCTGATGTGAATCGGAGGAGTTAAATATAACTCCTCTGATTCACATTAGAGGAGTTAGAACCAACTTTGTTAATTTCTTCTAACTTGCTAAAAAATGACAATTTTCAAGTACTTCCTTTTACACATGATTTCTTACGATGAACAATATCTCTCTAACAAAATTGAGGTAAAGAGAGGCCAATGAAAAGTTCTTTCAAACTTAAAAAAAATGAGGGGCTCCATTTTCTAAAGACTATGCAAATGAAAATAAAGGAAAATGGAGGGTTGTAGTGTCTGTCACAACAAATAGTGACACACTGGGTGAAGCCTTGAATCTCTATAAGATGGTGTCCACACATATTTTAGGAAGGGGTGCTCTCATTATGAAAAATCATAAGAGAGAAAGGATAGGTAGCATAGCTTGGATTATGAAATAAATGAGATGGCACAAAGATGGGAGAGACACTTCCATTGATTATATTTCTTTCAAATTGATTCTTATTCATATGATAAATGAAAAGAGGAGGAAGTGGAGGAAGTATAACGGCAATGAAATGTCAATAATGTTTAGAATACAAGTCATAGTGCATCTCTTTGGTGTTGCTCCACTACCAGCGAGCGTCCATAGCCTCGACAAAGTCACCCTTTTGTCACAAGCCTTGCTCCACTGCCAACGAGCATCCATAGCCCTGGAGGAGATGCTTTCATGTCCCATGTGATATGGAAATCCCTTCCCCAAGACTTTACCTTTTATAAGATTTGATTCTTCTTTTGTTTAGAGAGAGAGGTGGATGGGGGGATTTCAGTTAACCTTTAAAGGAACTACGGATGGAACCTGTGATGATGAGATCTGCTAACATGATTATAGATGAGAAAAATTCGTAAGTTACGATTCCTGGCATACTATGAACACCCCTTCTAAATAATTTTCATTTTAGTTCACTTAATGTGGCAATCTGTTCTTAAGTCAAGTCTCTTGTTTCTCTGTTTCTTTCCACTATTCTTGTGTATTGATGAGATTCCTCCACTGGATCTGACTCGAGATAGTACATAATGGGGCTTGTATTTTTGGGGAGATAAGTGGATTGAACACCATATGACATAGATATTAGGTTATTTACAGAACATGTGCTACGATTTAAACATATGACCATGACTAGGTTATAATGAACTCAAAATCGAGGTGACATCTCTCAAGAAGGATAAAAAAAATATCATCAAAACATACTAGGAAACAAACGGGAAACAAAAGAAAGAACAAAAACACAACAAAACCAAAAAGAGGAAAAAGTTTCTTTATGTACAAGTGAAATCAGCCTCAACAACTAGTTGATGTAATGTTTGAGGATTTGACCATTAATGGGGAGGGAATCAACTTCCCCTTGAATTTTTTGTAACTGAAAGGTACCTTGGCCAATTTTTTCTTTCATGGCATAAGGACCAAGCCAAATTTGTTGGAACTTTGAACGTTTCCATTTATCTTCGTGTGGCTTGTCCCATTTGAGAACTAAGTCCCCAACTTGAAATTATTTCTCACCAACATATTTTTTATCAAACTCACGTTTCACTGTCTGTTGGTGAGATTCAAACTTTCTTTTTTCTTTAGTGCGACTATCTTATAAACTTATAAAGGTATTGATGCATCGTTGAATGGAGGGGCACTCCCTTCCTCAGGATTGCTAAGTGAGTTGCAGGGAAGAAAGGTAAATATTTGAGGGTAAGACATTCCTGTAAACAAGGAAATATGGAGAATTTTCTATGGCAGCCTTAGGAGTGACGCGATCATCCTAGAGGGAATTTGATAAGTTGATGTGCCAATTTATTTGGTGATCAACCATGGTTCATTTGAGGATATAGATTATGTTCTTGTTTCTGGATTCCACTAAGCCATTTCCATGAGGGTAATAATTGGCATAATACTTCAAAATAATCCCTTTCTCACATGCAAACTCAGATAATTAAAGATGAAAAATAAGTTGCATTATCAAACACTAGAGAGTTAGGAACTCCAAACCTTGTAATGATGTTTTGTTCGAGAAAAATAATCACTACCTCTTCATTTACTTTTACCAATGGTATTGCTTCAACCCATCATGTAAAATAATCGGTAGTAGTCAGAATGTATCTGTGTTTTTTGGAGGAATGTGGATTAATCTCACCAATGATGTCTGGACCCCATTGTTTGAAGGGTTCTTCAATAGCCACAGGTTGGATTGGAATAACAACTTTGCGTTCTCTTCCTGTAGCCTTCTGACATGCTTCACAGCTTCTCGAATATGCATGGGAATCTTTGAACAGTGTGGACCAATAATACCTAGCTCTCAACATTTTTTGTGCAATTGTATCTCCATAAAAATGGACGCTAGCAGGTCCATCATCCATGTCCTTCAGGACCTTATCAACATCTTTTTTATCAAGGAATATGAGTAACAACCATCATAGTTCTTTCTAAATAGAACACCATGCAAAAATTAATATTTCAGAGACTTCAACCTGAGTGCTCTCTTCTGCTTATCATTAAGGTAATCGAGGGATGTACCATGCTGCAAGTAATATTTGAGGTCACTAATTTATGACCCTTCAATAGATGGTACAGATGGGACTTGTTGAGTACATTGTTGGTTCATCTTGTCGCACGTCCTCCTCTTGTTCTTCATCACTAGTACCTTCCATCACTATTTTTCATAAGCCTTAACCTTTCACGATATTGGCTGGTTTAAATTCTAGATCATATTCTTGTAACATTGGCATCCAATTTCCTCGTCACTCTCCCAATTATCTTTGAAAAAAAAGTGACCTAACCTCCAGGTGAGGGACGATGACTTTTGTATGATTTTTTAGGATATAAGTTTTGAATTATTTGATGGCTTTATGGACAACAAAATATTTCTTATCCAATAGGGGGTAGTTCAGTTCATCACCTTGTAATTCAGTGCTCATGAATGCGGCAAGATGCTCGTCTCCTTGCTCATATTTTTGCATGATCATTGCCTCTAGGGAATGATCAGATGCAAATGTATATATAAAGAAATCTTTGGTAAAATATGGACTCCGCAGAGATGGTGCAACGGTTACGACAACTTTGATATTTTCAAATGCTTCTTTCTCCACTGGTGTCCATTTAAATTGAACTTCCTTTTTTATCATTCTTTGAAGTGGCTTCACAATTTCGACGAAATATGGAATGAATCTTCTTGCAAAATTCATTCTTCCAAAGAATGATTGCATTATTTTTTTTCTATGTGGTGGGGGAATTTGTAGAATGGATTTTTTCCTTTCCGGATCCACCGAAATTTTGTCTTTTGAGATCACATGTCCCAATAATATGCCCTATGAAACAACACATACGATTTTATTGGGATTTAAAGAGATACCATATTTCCTACATCATTCAAATATATGTTTCAAATTCTTTAGATGATCTTCCCTTTTCTTTCAATAGATAGTAACATCATCAAGGTAAACCAACACACTTTGAACTATTAATCCTTTAAAAGTGATATTCATTATTGTTTCAAATGTAGCTCCTGCGTTCATCAAGCCGAAGGGAATTCTTCTATAAGAATACGGTCCCCACTTGGTCCAGAATGTGGTGTTTAATATGTCGAGTTATGCTATGAGAACCTGATTATATCCTGAAAACTCATCTAATAGAGAAAATAGCTCAAATCTTGAAACGAGTTGAAGGATTTGTTCCATCAAGGGGTTGTGGTAGTTTTCCTTGTCGAAAGCATGATTTAGATTCCAGAAATATATACAAATCCTAATTTCTCTCGATGTTTTCCTTATGGGCACCATATTAGAAACCCAAGTTGAATGTCGAACTTTAAAGATGATTCAGACGTCTAATAGAATCTTTAATTCCTTATGTATAAAAAGCTTGAGAGTCAGGTGTATCTTTCTGAGCTTATGTTGAAATGGTTTGATATCTTCTTTGATAAGGATCACATGTTGTATTATTCGGGTATCGTATGTTTTTAGATCGTCATAAGTCCAAGAAAAGACATCTCGATACTTCTTAAACAATTTTTTGAATGCATGTTTTTCTATGTCTGAACAACAGGTGCCTAGATTAACATATTTGGGTTGTTTAGAGGTTCCAAGATTGACCAAGAAGTGCATCATAGTATAATTGTTGGTCTTCGGGTTGGTTGGCCTCCTAAAATTTGATTGTAAATCGAATAATTTCTCAATAGTTAAAATGTTCTTTGGGACACAATCGATTGTTACCTTGTTTGCCTCCTCTCGATAGGTTTGTAACTCTTGTTGATGTGTCTCATAATCTATCACTGCATCTTGGAAAGTGTTTGAACTAGTGAGAAAATCGATAATATGTGTGTCACTATTAAATACTCTCCAATTTGTGATGTTGTTTGGTATGGAAGGCCCGAAATTCATTTCAACAAAAAAACCATCATCAGGAGGCATTAATCTAGATGATGCATTGGCCAATATATCTGCATATACATTTTGATCACGAGGTAAAGAAGTAATATAAATGCATCAAATGAGTAAATCAAATTCCATACCTCTTGTTGATATTCCTTTAGATGCAGAGAAAGGAAATGAATAGTTTTTTCTTAATTGTCGTACAATAATTTTAGAGTCATCAAACACCTTAAGATATTTCACCTTGAGATCAATGGCCTTTTTAAGACCTTGAACTAAAGCTTTGTATTCTACGGTGTTGTTAGTGCATTCAAACTCTAGGTGACATGATATGAGTGTTTTTCTTTGACCAAGATCAATTAGGATACACCCTTCTCTGGCTCCATCTTGTGTCTTGGAGCCTTCAAAGAACATGGTCCACATATTGGGAATTTTGGTTTTTCAAAATCATTTGTCGGAGAATCCACAGTTGGTGTCATTTTGTACAAGCACTATTATGAATTCATGGGCGTAGTTCAGATTGTAATTCTGATGTTACTTCATAAGTATGTGTCTCATAACATCCATAATCAATCTCAAAAAAGTAATTACCCAAGATGCAATGGGAAAATCTTATGGGGTCATTCTTACCTTCTACTTTTATCACCGTGTGCTTCATGTGTGCTTCACTATTTACACATATTTGATTTTCTTTGCCTTTGTAAGGAATCCACAAATGATACCAATCGTTGGAAAGTAACCTTGAAGTTGNTATCTACTTAAAAACAACCCATAACTCTCTGGTATATCAACAACAATGATATCTATCGTTTGGTGTAGCCTAGGATCCGATGATAATCTGATTAAGACGTCCTTGAGTTCAAATTTTACCTTGACGTTTATCCTATCTAGATGTATAATTATGGTTCTTGTTATTTGTGGAACATCATTGATTTGTTGGCATACAGAAAAGGATAGTATGTTAGATGATGCACCTAAATATGCTAGACAATTATGCACGTTGAAATTAAAACTTTCGTAAGTGAGCCGAAAATGTGGTACTTAAGATTTTGAGAAGGCACTTTTACTGGTTGCGTTTATGGTTGATGTTATTTCTACCTTGTGTATATCTTGTGCATCATTTTCTGAAAGTATGTTTTCAGTAACAACAATCGTTCTTTTCTGAGCGTCATCAGGACTAAAAGCATCATGTAAGAGCTCACACTGTTGTGGTAAAGAAAAAATATCAAACATGTAAATATTTTATTATGTTTTCTTCATGTCTTCTATCACATTGTATTCAAGGTTATGTGTATTGGAATCATTCATTGTTTGATTAAATTTTGGCTCATAGGTTTTATTGTTGTTTGGTACCGCATTATGTTTGGCGTTATTATTAGTTGAGGCAGATGTACTAGGTTTATCTATTTTGGCTAGGGTAGTTTTTCTTGTTTTGTTGTGGATTTTCCGTTGAGCTGTGTCATTTGGTTTTGGAGGAGCAGGGGGAGGAGTGAATTTCTTGAGAGGAATTTGGTCCTCATTGGGGAAAGTAGTGTTAGGAGTTGGACCTTTGCTGCGTAAGCTATAATTTATTTATGCAACAACATTGATAAATGGTGTATCTTCGATAAAGACTTCTTCAATCTGTTCATCATCCGATTCTGGACACCAGACCCAAAAGGCATGAAAAATTATGGGGGAATTTCATCAAAAATTTTAGTGGGAGCTTGTGCAGAGCTTTCATCATTTAAAATTTGTTGATATAACAATTGATTTATCACTAAGGTCATGGAGTTGAACCACTGAGGGAAAGTTTGTTCTGGGTGGTTATGTTGGTGATAAGAGAAAACACTATCATTGTTGAAGTTTTCTAGGTTAAAATCCATGTGAGCTAGTTCGTGTGGTTTTGGTGGACTATCTTATTTCTTAAAGAACGGTAAAAAATTCCAAGGTTTTGATGATACTTCACCAACATTCCTTTTAAGATCTACCACTTATTTAGAAAATTTATTTACTAATTTAACCACATTATCGATATCCTTTGGTTCCTTTTCGGGTGGTTTAGTTAACAACAAAGGTCTCTTTCCCGTCGTTTTGGTTTCCTTGGTATGTGAATGATGTTCATAGGAAGAGAGTTCTCTTTGTATTGTTTCAACTTCATAAAAGTTAAGTGCCAAAGTATTTTTGTTCACCCTTTTGAAAAAGATTCCTATGGAAGGAGTTAACATTGTTGTATAATATTCAATTGTCAAGGATTGAGCTGGACCTACGTCATGGGGAAATTTGATTAATACATTGAGAAACCTTTGGTTAAAATATTTTACGTTCTTTTTCTTTTCCATCTTGTTGGCCCCTAACTCTTTGTGCAGAGACACAATCGTTTTACTTTCCCCAAATTTCCTGATAAATAGCCTTTAAAAATCATCCCACTTAGTTATAGAACTAGGTGGTAGGATGAAATACCAAGAAGATGCTTTGCCTAAAAAGGTAAAAGGGAAAATCCTGCAAACCACATATTCATGTTAAACATTTAGTAAGTAAGTGGCTAGAAAGAAATTATTTAAATGATCTTCTAGGGACTCAGATTTATCTGGATCAAATTTTGGAAGGACTTTATCAAATTCTCTTGGCATTTCATGTAGTTGTCTAGCCAAATTCAGATCACCTTGGGCCCTCCAACAAGGTATAACTTCTTTATGGTTTATTGTTTCCCCCATTAATTGTTCTAAAGTAATTTCTGGTTCTTCACCTTCAAATTCCTCTTTCGGTTCAATAATGAAATGTGCGACCCTGCTCAAAGGTACTGGGACTTCTTGTAAAGTGGTTTCGATGAGGTTGTTTACAAAGTCAATGTAAAAATCAGGATTTGTTTGAGGTCATTCTACACGATTTGTCTTCCTCCTAGAAAGCTCGAAGGTTGTACGTAGCTTTCTGAACAAATTTGTGTAAGCACGTGTAATCCTACAGGTTTTGTGGAGATCTTCTCGTGGTATGAAAAACCAATTCTCTGAATGTGTTTATGGACTGCTATAGGAAATTCCAAAAGTAGGCTTTGAGTCTTCTTAGGTAACTTCCTATTTGGAGTCAACTCGAGGAAACAAAGACAGAGTGGGATTATTTCCTGAACACTGATTTCAGTTGTTTAGTTCATTTATGTAAGCCATAAAAGACAACCCTCCTTCTAGCACCAATTCTATTGACAGGTCTAAATTCGCTCGACAACAACAAGGGGTCCTCCTTGGTACATGGTCCCAACTAGACTATGCATTGTTTGGATTAGGAGTCCCATCTAGAGTTTCACCCAGTTTCCATTGATGCTTTCTTTACGGTTTTGGTCAGTTACAAACCGTTTAATCGATGAGGGTGGATGATGAGTGGATATGCAATGCAAATATATAGATGAAGACTGTATGAAATGAAAACTAATCTACTTTAACCTATCCTAGATAGGAGCAAACTAAAGTAACCAGTGAGTTGAAAATGAAACTGAATCCCGTGTAAAATCCTACACATCTAGTTGGAATATAAGAACATAATAAAAAAAAACAAACATGTACACATACATATAAATAGATTAGTCCAGATTGCAACAATGCACACATTAACAACTTACAAAGATCAAGGCATAAGGATATTTGAAGAAACACTTAAAACTATAGAATATCACAAATTGCACAAGAATTAATCCATAAGCAAACTAGCATTCTTACAGTCCATATGAACAAAATTCATCTTCACTTGAAAAAATTATCCCCTTAGATTGCTTCACACACAAAAGAATTCCTTCTTCAAAAGTTGTCCCTAAGGGATTCTCTTTATTAGCAGTTTCAACAATAATACATGAAAACTCTAATACAACTCTTCAATTTTAGTTGACACTGTGTTCTCAAAATAGTTCATAAATAGACAATGTTTAAAGAGTAAAAAATCTCCTTATTCAATGGGCTTCTACTCCCCTTTATACAAATTTTAGTAACTCCTATATGACTCTTCTTCTTCTTCTTGAAGAAGCGGTTACAAAAAACGGTTCAACTTCTTATTCCTAGTGACAAGTGTACAAATAAGATGAGATTAAGGTTGGTTAAGAAAAAGACAAAACAAAAGATAGGTATTTTTCCTTTCTTCATAGACTTATGTTCTTGCAATATGTTGTCCAAAATTCTTGTTGGTCATACATGGATTCAATCCTTTTGTAAGTCAGCTCCTCCAAAGTTGTGTTATTTAGAGAAACATTATCTTTTAGAGTAATCATGTCCTTAACTCGTGTTGTCATTAAAGACCTGTATCATGGTATGCAACTTAACTGGTTGTAACAAGTGTTGATCTATGAGGTTTGTGGAGATGATGGTGGTATCTTTAGCTATTTCCCTTATTTGATTTGTGTTGTTGTGTACCTTTTCTACCAGTTCTTCTAACACTAGGTTCTTCCCGAGTTCATCTAGATTTGGAAATCGACTACTTTTGATCAATACTTGTGCTGCTTTATGGATCCTCGAGCATACCACCATAGATTTTCTGACTTCCTTATCATTTCTTTGTCCTACCTACTGGAACTTATCCAATGCATATAAAACCCTCTTTATTTCCATTTTTGACAATCAGTATAGCATAAGCGGTGTGTTTGGATTTTCCTCTATCCATTTGTCTATGTTGGTTATGCCTTTGCGAATTATGTTATATTGTGTCAGCTTCACCTGTATCTAGTTGTTTTGATCAATTATTATTGTAGCTACATTTTAGAAGAGGTGCAGGTGAGCGTACATGTCAATGATGGCTCCTTCCAACTCGTTTTTTACTTTCTCAGCATTGATTTGAAACTTTGAAGGCTTCTTTCATCAATCTTGACCTGCTGAAGTTTTTCTTCCAACTCTTTGATCCTTGCCTCTTTCTCATTATTTTGTTGGCACAATATTTGTATCTTGTCTACATTGGTAGTCATAAATGTAGAGTTGGTCGTATTTTTTGCTACAGGATCTTCTCTAACATATCTCGTTACGGGAACATGTGTGACAACCGAGATAGGTGCTCCTTCTGTTACCGACACTTTCTTTACCTGCTCCTGTACAATCATGCATGAATTGCTATCATAGGTGAAACTTATTAGGTCCAATAATTTTCTTGGATGAAATGGATCCCAGAGCCCAAGTCCTAATCTATTTCCTAATAGATCTATTTCCACACCAGTAGTAGACGTTTATGGAATGTTCATTTCCATGGGATGTGTGTCCCCCCCTTTGTCTTTCGTATCTTTCCATTGCCTTTCTTCTTCAGTAGCTTTGTCATCTACCTCTTTAGCTTTCTTTTCTGCTTGTTATGCTGCTACTTTTGTTGCTATTTCCTTTATTGTGTGATCCTTTCCTTTATCCTCTCGCTATGTTGCGGCTTTTTCCTCCGCTTTAACTTTAGCTCCGACCTTGTCGATCTCAATCTTCCAATTCTTGTTTTCCGCATCATTTTTATTTTTTAAGACTTTATCTTTGTCTCTTCTCTTTTTATCAACCGATACTTCTTCTTATTCTTTTGCAGATCCTGAGTGTATTGAGATGGAAATGGGGGAAGGTCACTCAACTTCTTCTTGGCTTATTATCTCGCTTTTTATTTGTCTGGGATCCTTCCTCTCGGTTGGCCATGCCTATTTAAGATGACTTCATCATACGTCCGGGCGTTCTGGTGTACTTCTTCCTCCTCCCAAATATCTATGGTATACTCCCAAGGTATACCGGTCTTGTTAAAATTCTCTCTAGCAATATTTTTGGATCATCTCTCTTGCATCACTCTTCCCCAAAGTGATAGGAAAGTAGGTTATTTACCTCTACTTGGGCCTACTTAGTATTTTCGAAGAAATAATTTCCCATATGAAATGGTATTGAAGGCCAAATTTCTTTCTTTAGCTAGTATAACATCCCCCCAACTCTGCATATGATGGCCTGATATGCCACTTCTTGGAGCATGAGATTGTCATGCACGAATTAGGGAAGAAAATGGAGTGGTTTCATTTCACCATATATTCTTATATAAGTACCATGCTCCATGAGGTATCGATCCTCGATTCTCCTTATAACTATCATGGATTTATCAGTCATGCATGGAAGAGTGGTGCAAAAGATGAACTCATATAATGGATCTAGAAAGTGTTCGCATATCCTTTGACACTCCATATAGTATTTGTGTTCCTAAAGATATTTACAATATATATGAATTGCAGGTTCATATGGTAGCCAACTCTACCCCATATCAGGGTACTTGTGAGTTGTGCACATGATTTCTAGGAGGTACGAGGACATATGAAATATCAGGAACATTTCGGGTTGGGCTTGATTCACCACATAGATAGTTGTTGTGAGATTCTCAGATAATATGTCCTCCCAATTGAACGATGTCCCTGCATTTATGCAGTAATATATTAGGGGCATATAGGATAAGGATAATTGTGTCGCATCAGGTTCCCCATACAATCTTCACAACATGATTACTAAGCACTGGTAGGGTCTTCTTAAGGCACTCGTGGGGTAGCCACTTTTAGGTTTGTACTTAAATTTATTATCTTCCCTATACCACTTGAGGAACATGTCCTTAGGTGTGTACTCAAACTCACTGAGGATTTTACTATCCAGCCTTTTGATCCCCTTCTCAATATGATAGCACTTGGCCAAATACTCGGGTCTAAATCAAGCTATGGGTTCCTTCCTTGTGTTGTAGACGTATCTACTACTTATGTTAGTGTTATTCGTAATCCATGTGATGGTATCCGCACAGGGGAATATTTTTGGGTGTGCTGCTACTATGAAGATACCTAATTTCCTGATATTCTTGAACACTTGAAGCTCATCTTGATATTCAACCTCGGTGGAGAATTTATATTTTTTAAACATATGATATATTTCTCCCCATTTCAATGTTTCTTCGTCCTTCTCCAGAAACCCTAACACATCATCATAGTGGCTCCAAGGATTTCTGGCTCACCTTCTACTTTTTGTCCACTACCATAGGCCTCAGCTCTGGATACCTTGGTTGTGGTTTTTTTTTGAGGTGAAATGATTGAACCTGCCATAAAAAATGAGTTAGTGCACATATTAGGATATAACATGCAATTGGATGCTACTAAAGAGTTTGAATTACGAGAGGAAACATTGGTGTCATCACTAGGTAGGGAGTCATTATCTGAGGATATTAAAGAGATGGCAGGCATGCTTGAGCAACTTGGTGGAGATTTGAGGAAGAACGAGCGGAAAGTATGCTTAAAAGGAAAAATCAGAGGTTTAAAGACTAAATACTCTAATGCAAATCAGAGGAGTTCGTGCTAAAGTTTCTGAAGTGAAATGGTTATGATTGGAATATTTAAAAACAACTACTCCGATGTAAATCAAAGGAGTTAATTCTAACTTCTCCGATAGTACATCGGAGGAGTTATTGTCCGGGCTCCCGAAATCTCATAAAAATTGACGTAGTTAGTTGAAACTCCTCCGAAGTCTCATGAAAATCGACATAGTTAGTTGAAACTCCTTCGATCATATCGAAGGAGTTAATGGGAACTCCTCCAATATGATCAGAGGAGTTATTATTAAGTGACCCGAGTGATGGGTGTAAGGTCAAAATAGTTTCTTATAACTCCTCTAATTGTATCAGAGGAGTTACCAAGATCACTCCTGATGGAAACCCTATGGAGATGATGAGTTTTTGATTGGACTTAGGGACTCTCATGCTAGGGTTTTGGTTTCGTGTGGCGTTTTCTCGTGATTATAGCTGGCTAGAAAGGGTGGTTCAACATCTGTGTAGGCAACGAAGGAACTTTTATGGTGAAAGTATGAGGGTGAACTGTGTTTTGGTAAACACTACTTGCAGAGTGAACTCATGATATAGAAGTGTGGAAACCAAGTGGGTCGGTGCGAGAAAGGAAAGAAAATGAAGTATGGAAGGAGAGTAATCAAGAAGGACACCCTAACCCTAGAAAGACAAAGAAGATTAATGTATCTATCGACCTAATTCCATGTGGAAGGTGGTGATAAGTCGTGATCTTGGATGAAATGATTTAGTGCCCTCTGGGTCTTAAGGAAACTCTTCTCACCTCAACTTCTTAGAAGAACAATGAAAAGCACATACCATTCATGTATAAATAGAAATCAGAGTTTGAGCATTAAATGGTGAGTCGGTGAGGTAATTAAAGTTGGATGACTTGAGAGCAATTTCTCCGATGAACATGGGAGAAATTAATGGGAATTCCTCTGATGTTCATTGAAGAACTTTCCTCAAAGTCTTCCGATGAAATCAGAGAACTTGGATGAAACTCCTCCGATGTGAATCAAAGGAGTTGGAACCAACTCCTTTGATTCACATCGGAAAGGTTAATATTAACTTGTGCGATAGGTAAGGGAATCAATGATAAATAAAGAAAATCCTTTGATGTGAATCGAAGGAGTTAAATATAACTCCTCTAATTCACATCGGAGGAGTTAGAACTAACTTTGATGAGTTCTTCTAACTTGCTAAAAAAATGAGAATTTTCAAGTACTTTCTTTTACAATTATTTCTTAAGATGAACATAATCTCTCTAAGAAACCCGAGGTAAAGAGAAGCCAATGAAAAGTTCTTTCAAACTTTAAAAAAAATGATGGGCTCCATTTTCTTAATACTATGCAAATGAAAATAAAGAAAAATTGAGGGTTGTAGTGCTTGTCACAACACTTCAATTGAGATTATCCCATTTAATCAATAATCACAATAACACTTCACTTTAATTAAGCACTTCAAGAAAATATATGCTCACATTTTCACTTATAGAATAATCACGACAAAAAAATTGAATAGACTTTGATGATTTTAATCCTTTAAAATTAGCTTTGCACATTTCCTATTTTGATTGCAGATGCAATCTTATGTATCTCAATTAAGATTATCCCACTTCATTAATAATCACAATAACACTTCACTTTAATTAAGAACTTCAAAATAATAATGGATAGTTAAAGGATTAAAAATACTATTATAATCCTACCCCTCCCTCCTCAGACTCATTCCATTAGGGGCAGCCCCAGACACTGGTCCCCCCCTCTGGATGGCTTTATCAAACTCAACTTTGATGGAGCATCCAAGCGTAACCCCTGGGCGGTAGGATTTGGAGGGGTTTTCCAAAACCACCTGGGAAACGTTCTTCTCATCAACGCAGAAAACTTAGGACACACCACGAACAATGTTGCAGGGCTATGGGGGCTCACTAGAGGCTTGCAATTGGAAATTGAGCACAAATTCACCAATATTATTGTGGAAGGAGACTCACTAATCATTATCAATCTCTTTGGGAAAATCCTGAATGGCGCCGACCCAGAGTGAAGCTCACCTTGTTGGCGACTTTCTCATGGTCTGAGGATAATTGTGAATCTCATTCAACCCAATCAGGCCTTCATCCCCTCTCATATAAGGAGAAAGGAGAATCAGGTCGCTGACGAGCTGACTAATGTTGGAATGAACTGGGAAGGACCGGAGCTCCTCTACCAGACCTCCATCGATCTGACTCACCCCATCCTTCAACATTGCAAGGATAAAGATAAATCCATCGACAACTCCTCAGATGGGGTGCCAGTGTGGGACATATGTCATCAGGAGGGGGTGCGAAGCAATGAGCATGGCGATGGTCATGTGATAGGAGGGTGGAACACCATCCCTCCACCCTCATGCATTTAACCCTTTCTCACGTCAACATAGGCACCATTACTCTCAGTGCACTTGGCCTCAGTTCGCTATCTTTTTGTTGGCACATAGCCATGAATTCAAATTTACTCTACTCATGTGCCTTCACCTCCTTCAATTGCCTCGATGCCATGCCTCTGACCAAATGAATTTGTAGAAGTTTCCTCCCAGTGTTGAGATCCCTGGCAACCTGCATTACCTCCTGCTATACCTACATTACCTATGCTTCCTCTCTGTGCCTGCATTTCCCCTCAGGGCCACTAGAATGCCAAGGGAAAAGGGGAAAATCAATGTGCGACTTGTCTTGGAAGCCAAGATGGTTGCAAGTGGTCGTCAGACCCCTTCTTGCACCATCCTCTAACTCATCACCTACTTCTTCGTCCTCGCACTCCTCTTGGTCATAGTCATGACAAAGTCCCTTTGATCTTCCCGTCGTCTCCCTCGCCCTCCGCTAGTCAGCTGGAATGGCTCGCCCTCTTTGAAAATTCACCGGTTTTCAACCCGGGGCCTTCTTTCGATTTGGCTTCATCCTCATTACCACCTCCTGTAGTCCCACCAAATTCACCTGCGAGCACACCAGTCCAGCAAGAGAACCCATCCAGTCGGCCTCACCTGGGAGTGACACCAAATCTCCCGGGGCCACAACCAGGGCCTCAATCCTTTTCAGATTCGGTACCAGACTCACAATTGCAGGACAACCTCGCTATCCTGCAAGGTCTAGTATTTGAGCTACGCCAAGGCCTGGACGACCTTCAATTTCGATTGGAAATCATGGATGGAAAGGCTTCAGTGCTCCTACAAATTCTCTCCACTCTGCAGGGGGCTTATCACTTGACACCAGGAGTAGGCGAAGTTGCAGAGGAAGGAAACATAGACATCTCAAGAGAGGGAGGAGTAGATGCTACAAGGGTTGGTGACAAAGATGATTCAGGATTTTCTATGCACATGCCCATGGAAGAGGGAGTTACACCTGTCGAAGAGGAAGGGCCTGGCGGTGAAGTCAACGCAGGAATGACCATGCACAAGGCCATGGAGGACAGGGACACATTGGTTGAAGAAAAAAGGGAGGGACGCGACGTTGGCATGGGCGTTGCCATGCACGGGCCCATGGAGCTGGGGGGTGGCAATCGTCGAAGAGGAAGATGTGGACCCAACTACCTTCTCCACCTCTGAGTTCGTGTGTCCATGCTACAGGCCAACTGCATGATTGACACAAGTTTATTTATGTTAGTCTCACCAAGTGTTTGGTTTTCTTTTGCCTCATAGAGGCCATGAACATGTTTGATATGTTGTTTTTTTAGGACTATAGTTTTCATATTTAAATTTTGTCATTCTTAGAATGGTAGCTCAAAACATTTAGCGTTACTCTGACCGGCTGGTTGAACTGGTTTCCCTTCAGGGCAGTTCAGTTCTTATAGTCTGGAACTCTTGATGACATTGTAACTCTGGTTTTTTGAAGTATTTTTATACAACTCTTACTTACAAAAAAAAATACTATTATAATCAATGAAATAATTGTCATACACCACACCCATTTCATCTTTATATTGATATATAAAATGATTTGCATAGTTCAATAAGGGAATTAGCTGCAAAGAAACTAGTCCATGCCTCTGCGTAATTTGAGATTCATAAGCAACATTTATGTCTTTGCGTAATTCGAGAGACATAAACAATTCTAGGAGGCGACTTGAACCCGTGTTTTGGATGGATTTAAGGAAATTGGTGATGGATATCAGCGGTGATGGCATGGTTGACATATAAGCAATGTCATGGTCATAATTGTTATTGTTTATTGTTTTTTATATTGAATATTTCTATGCATTCTATGCTTCTTGTTGTTTTTATGCATCTCCCGCCATGTACTTCAAGTAAACAAGCACATAAAACAAAGCTCAGTTAGATGAATATAAAATACATAATCAATGTCTAATTTTACTAAATCCAACAATGTCATACACAAACACAACTTGGAAGTACCATCAATATGAATTTTTTGCTTGGATATTTATGTACCAAAATTATTGATGACCTTAGCCATTTCAAAATGCACCAAATTAATTTCAACTTTTGTCATTTATTCAGCTTGAAATATACCTTCTAGCAACAAGGCTGAAGCACAAAAAATTATGTCTTCAAGTATCAAGGAATCAATTTGCATCATTCCTCCAGAGATGTGGTCATGCCTAGAAAACAATTTTAGAAGAGTCTTTTGCTTATAGTCCACCATTTCTTCATAAAAGCATTCCTCATTAACATGAAAAAAATATTGTATACAAAGATTAGTAAAAATTAAAATCCTTAATCACAAGAAGATATGTGAGCTGTAAATGAACTGTGTATTTTGGTAGGTCCCTTTGGGCCATTGGTTTTGGAAGCAACAACTACATCATTATGTAAAAGTGATTTTATTTTTGTTTTCTCAATGTTTCCAGACTGGATTGTATTTGTGATGTATTGAAGCCCCTGCAAAAATGTCCTTTCCATAAATAAATCCAATAAAATAACATCATAATATTCCAAAAACAAAAATAGAACAATCAACTAAAATTAAAATTAAGTTCCAATAAAAATATCAAATAATATTGAATTAGTTTTTAAGTTAAAAACAATAATTTAAATAATCCAATATTACAATTTTAACAAACATTTTATAGAATAATTTTAACAAGAAAGAATGAGATAGAAAAAATCAAAATCATAAAAAAATTAAGCTTCTCCCACTCATCATAATCAGTAAAATAGGCACAATTCACCAACATTTCATAATTAATTAATTTGGTGCTAGTTCAAATGAAACATAGAAGCCAAGAAGATACATGTAATACCTCGTTTACATAAATATGTCGTTTGTTTCCCACTCATCTAACCTTCTACGCCCAGACCTTTTACTATCTAGAATGCTTTTGACTTTGTTTCTTTGTTGTGACTCTTTGATTTTCATTCAACTCTGTCATAGAAATTTGTGTTTGATAACAATTCTTTGATAGAAATTGAAGTAATTTAAGGAGGATCTTACTCAGTTATTGTTTCATGGGAAGATCTTGCTCACTATTGTTTTTTGTAGAATGGCTATTTCAAAGCATAATCCATTTCAACATTTGTAATTTTGTTTTGGTCGGATTCAACTTTTTTCTTGCGTTAAGAGATGTACATGTTGTCACATATATAACATTAAAAGGAAAAATACATATAAAAAATACAAATCCGTTCTTAAATATACATATTAATTTTACCACTATATACATACATTTATTGATTGATGTTATATTGGATGCAAGAGATTTTTGTCTCCTACTCTACAATCCAACAGTTTAATAATAATCCTATGATGAGTTAATCTATGATCATTAAACCTACAAAACTTCGTACAACCTCGAAATACTACACATGATAATGTAGGAACTATGAAATGTAAGACTACTCAATTCAAGTAAGCTTGGGGATCGATTCGCGATTAAATTTTTGCAATGTCGAAATAGTTCTTTTTTTACCCAACATTTAATGGATCCAAACAAAGCCATCCTTAAATTCACATAAATCTTAGTAAACCAAAACCTTTTATCAAATTGCATAATTCACTTGTAAGCTTGTCCAATCATAATAATCATATGTTTGGCTACCATCATAATTGAGAGTAAATCACAACAAGAATATCATGAGATAAAAAGGCATGCATGTACCTGCAGATTTCCATGGCATAACAAAGTTAAATCTATTTTTAAATAACATAAGATATATAATGTACGGTCAACTTCTATCTTGAAACTAACATGAGAATAAACATTAAGCATCTAGATTGCTATAATCTATTTTACAAGCCATTGAACATACCTTTAAGTTTTTACCCTCAATATATGTTGAAGATGTGCGTTCTAATCGAGCCTTTGCAAGGAAATCATGAAACCACAAATAGTAGATGAATTTAAAAAAGGAGAGACATTCTCAAGGCATGTCTTATATCAACAATGCCTAAATTCTTGATGCTCATAGAATATGACTGATGATAGAAGAACGCAACATTATGGCACAAATTGTTAGTATTATGGTAGCTTCGGGAGGTATGAACCTCTATTGTGACCTATGACGAGATTAGAATATTCTGGAAGGAAGCAAAGAAGTAAAGGAAACCTTAGACGAGATGTCGACTGCAAAAATATAATTATTATGAATTAATTAGTACCTAGAAGGAGAAGTCAGCCCTAGTAAGTCTGTCAGAACCACTATAAATATAGGGCACCAGTCTCTCATTTGACACATTCTCAGAATTGCAGAGAGCCAGTTGTGCGCACTGCAGTTGGCAGTTTTGTGCGCAAGTTTCTGGGGAAGAGTGTTGCGCCAGTTTCTGGGTGGGACTATCTGATCATCTTTGGTTACTTTTCTTTCCTGGTGCATTAGCCTTGCTTAGATATTGATTTCTACCAGCATTCTTCTCTGTCAAGGTCAAGGTGCTTAGAGGGTGGCTTTGACATATGGTTGGGTGACAAGGGTATTGTCAATGGTAAAACGAGCACAATCTTTCATATTCTAACAGGTTATGGGCCCACACTTCCTTCATTCAATCTAAACACTGGAAGGAAGCATAACCGCTAGGATATTGAGCTCGATGAGGAATTTCCACTAGGGTTACTAGCAGGAGCAGCTTCCAAAGACACTGTCATTAGGGTTACTAGCATAAGCAGTTGCAGAAACCCTAATCTCATATCCGACACCTTGCGATGGATCATCTTGCTCAAAAAGAAGATATTCAGATGTGCCCTAAATCAACACACCTCTTGGCTCTCTCAGAAGACAGAAACGACGAAGTTGAAGTTTTGGATCAAGGCATGACCAGTTACCAGTCAACCGAAGACATGAGTGAAACGATCAGTATTTTACGCTACTCAACACTTACCGAAACGATTGAAGATGACATGTGGATAATCGATAGTGGAGCTTCTAAGCACATGACGGGAGATCAAGCCAGACTCTCAAATCTAAATGAGAAGAAGACCTCGTACAAGGTAGAGCTTGGAGACAAAACCACTTNCCCGTGGAAGGATTTGGACAAGTCTCCATCAAAATGAAAACATGTAACTATGTTCACTTAAGCAATGTTTTATATGTACCTGGTTTAGAAAAGAATCTTGTATCGATATCATGCCTAGAAGACAAAGGAAGCATAATAGCCTTCGTGGATGGAAAGGTGTTATCTTGGCATAAATACTCCAACATAGAGAATGCTAGGGTTATTGGAAGTCATGAAGGAAATCTGTATAGACTACTAGAACAAAATGAAGAAGCTCTTGTACATGACGAAGTCAAACCTAATGAGCTTTGGTACTCTCACATAAACTATCAAGCATTACCTTTTCTTAGAAACATGTTTGAAGGAATAGCAGAATTGAAATCTACACATGAAGGAATCTGCAAGGGATGTGCCCTTGGGAAGAATATCAAGAAACCATTCCCAAGCAACAACAACAGATATAAGGAGATTCTAGATCTGATACACTCAGATGTTTGTGGTCTGATGCCAGTAAAATATCTAGGAGGATCTTCTTACTACGTAATCTTCATAGATGACTTTTCAAGAAAGACTTGGTTATATCTACTCAAGAAAAAAGACGAAGTATTCAACAAGTTTCAAGAGTTCAAAGCAGAAATAGAAAATCTCACGAATAAGAAGATCAAGACACTAATAATTTAAAATTAATGTTTTTAGATGAGTGGCGAATTTTTGGAAATTTATAATTAATTTAAAATTTAAAAATAATTCAATATTTTTAAAATTTAAAACTTTTGAGTTATATAAAAATTTTAAAGTATTTTATTTTTTATTTTTTTGTATTCTAACGGTTTTAGGAATATGTCTATTTCCAACTACTTAAATTAACAAGAAGGAAAATTAGTATTTTTAGCTTCAAATTTGGCAACAATAATTTTGGGTTGATGGACTTGCAAATATTTGATGTTGGCATCACACAATTCACTTATAATAGGGGTATTTGATGGTGATGAATTCATTTTTGCAATAAAAGCAACAATTTTATCAATCCAAAATTGCAGTTTGGACAAAGATTGTATGTCTAGATTTTGATTATAGAAAACAATAAACGTTTAAATTAGTAGAATGTTTAACCTCCTCCCCCTTTTTAAACAAAAACAAAGATATTTTGCATTAGAAAATTGTTGTAGTTGTGTTGGCCAACAAAATAATACACAAACTATAGGGTCTAACCTAGA
The DNA here is from genome assembly GCA_010110895.2 of Picea sitchensis. Lineage (NCBI taxonomy): Eukaryota > Viridiplantae > Streptophyta > Pinopsida > Pinales > Pinaceae > Picea > Picea sitchensis. The sequence goes on along the minus strand of SNQJ01S0015093.1, from coordinate 272,090 downwards.
GTTTGATGTTCTGAAATTGTCCAAACACTTGAAGATTAACTACAAAAAAGGCATGAGAATCCTTAGCAAAGGATTTTAAAAATATATTGTTGGTGTAAATTCTATGGTAAATTCCCAAAATCAAGCAAAATTTGCATAACATTTAAAATTTGATACTAGAAAAAGGCATGCTTGTTGTTGGCTTCCTCATGATTCTTTTGTATAGCCTAAATGGTCCATACCCATCATTTCCGCATCAACATGCTACTGCTAGACAATGTCATTTTCTTTAGCTTCCTCAATAACTAATCCAATAGACAATATGGAATTTGAAACAATGAATTTGGAACTTCTATCCAAATTCAAAACCATTTGTCGAAGGGTGATACACTCGACTTGTAAAGATTCTAATTTCGTCTTCTAACTAGGAAAAGTTTCCACAATGAAGGCATATTGATTTCTTTTGAGTTCCTCTTGAAAGAGAAATCTACCTTTCATAGAGAAAATTGAGGTCCTATTGTCTGCAATAAGACTTTTGTGCCTTTCGAAACCCAATGAATGTTAGTAGTCTCACATAATGGGCATCGCGTAGAATGTGAGTTATCTTCCATATTAAAATCACTTCAACACAACTCATGAAAATTATCTTTTCCAACTACTATAGGTTGCACTAGAAACATACTACCATAACAACTACCAAATCACTTTTCCAACCTCCCCCCCAATAATGTTTTACAGAGGATAGAAAGACTATCGATCACAGAACAATTTCCATAGTAAATGAAAAAACTCACCTTCTGGTTTTCCATGCAAAGAGAACATGGATTTCTAAGGATCTTTGGAGTGTCCAGGAGGGTCCGAGCCATGAATTCAACATTGATTCCAACAAGGAAAAAAAGTAAATCCTTCAACAACCAAACACCATGGTCCCAAATTCGAGGTTGACGAAGTGTATCAAGATAGGGGGAAGGATTCAAAACCCAAATTAATACATCCCAAAACAAAGCAGACCAATTAGGCTCATCTCCACTCAAAACAATGTAGAGGAGAAACCACAAAACCTCGCCATCAAAGATTCTAGAAAAATCACCATCCAAAACCATTATCCCAGGTCTATGATAATAACCATGTTGCTTCGCACTTGATTAGTCTGCTTCAACATTAAACAAAAAATGTGTGAAGGTACCATGAGGGTATAGAACCTTGAATGTCGCTTTCCCATATTTAATATACCCATATGGTTCTAAGGACACCACCATCCAGACAAGAGGCCATATTGGCCAGTTGGTCTTCCTATTGATTTAGCTCCCTTAGCACATGGCTATATTATATTAATTCAAAGTTGTTGGTTTCCTTTTGTATTTTCCAGATAAGCCTTACTAGTTTTCCATCAATGGCAAAGGAAGGAATACACATCAATTTTTTAATTACAACTAAGTCCCCAATGAAAATTAGACTCCCAATTCTCTTTGCATCAAGGAACTACATCCCCTAGTAAAGTGCTAAGACCTCGGCCTAATTATTTGATGCTCTACCTAGGCTCCATTCAAATCTTATTTCTTGGTTTCCCTCGAGATCAAAGATGATCTCCCCCCACTTGCCACCCTTGACCTTCTTCTTATTGATTTCAAGCTGTGATAGTCTTTTCCTTCCATTTTATTTATTAATACTTAAGCTCTGCACATCGTAAGGAATTTTTTTTTAAATAATACCTTATGGATAATATTTAATAACACTTATAGTATTTTAAAAACATGTAGTCGAATCCCACCTTTTTTTTTACAAGGAAAGAGACTCACGAAAAACAGGCTCTGAGTACTTCCCTATGTTCCATGGATGTAAATGGGGTCAATTGTTGAACCTAGTTACGGGGAATCGCCCCAGGGGAATCAAGAGAGTTGAACCCATTACCAACAACAAGAAAGAAAAATTACATCTCGCTCTAGACCAATTAAGCTAACACTGTAGGTTAATTGAATCCCACCTTAAAAGTAAAATTGTAATATTGTTTTCAATATTGACAATGATTTTTTATTTTTATTTTTAAATATTCTATTTTAAGAGGCTTAAGGTGAACTTATGATAGTGGTGGGAGTACGACTAAAGTTGCCTCTACACATTGAATATATGACTGGCACAATTATATATGAACTAT
>SNQJ01S0015093.1:251619-269946 GCA_010110895.2 Picea sitchensis | reverse complement strand
CTTGGAGTGCATAAGAAGGTCTAGCACACAAGTCTTGGAGACTGGTTCTTTTGGTGTTTTGGTCTTGGTCTTTCTTGGAGAAATATAATTCATCATTGTACTAGTTGAAGGAATCTATATTGAGGATTTTCGTTGTTGGGTTTTCTCTCCCACGAGGGTTTCCCAGGATCATCTTTGTGTTCTATTGTATCTGTTATTGTCTATCTTTCAGTGATCCTACTACAATTTCTATTGGATTATGTAACTGTAATTGTGTAACTAGAAAATTTTAAATTCCAACATGGTATCAGAGTAGGCCTGAATAGAAGCCAGTTGCAGATCTAGAAGCCCAAAAGGGAGTCATTTTCAATCTAGAGACAGCTGTCGAACAAACCAAGACCATCAAAATGCAGGATGAGATGGCGATGACTACCTTGAATGGCTTCCCAAGTTCATGGGATGCATTCATCCAAGGAATTTGTTCAAGAAAGAAGCTTCCCAAGTTCAGTAGGCTATGGGAAGATTGTAACCAGGAAGAAACTAGGACAACTACAAGAGAAGAAAATATGGAAAATGAAGATCAAGCCCTAGCCACCCACACCAGGAAAGGAAAGAACAAGAAGGAGCATTCTTTACCTAATAAGTTTAAGATAGGTCAAATAGACAACTCAAATATCATATGTTACTATTGTCAGGAATTGGGAAACTTTGTTAGGAATTTCCCCCTCATTATGTAAATTAATAATAAGAAATGAAGTAAGAGGCATCAACATCACACAACTGAATATGATGAGCCTCCCAAGAAGGTTGCAAAGAAATATTAATCAAGTGATGAGGATTATGTTCTTATCTCAGCCCTCACAGACACTGTTACTCATGGAAGTGACACTTGGTTGATAGACAGTGGTGCTTTCAAGCACATGACCGGCTATGAAGACTCCTTATCTAAACTTATTCATAAATATTCACCTCACAAGGTGACATTGGGTGATGAATATCAGTATCCAATCAAATGTGTTGGAGAAGCTTCCTACAAGTTAAAATCAGGCAAGCCAATGAAGATGAAGGAAGTTCTCTATGTTCCAGGTTTAAATAAGAATATTCTCTCAATTTCATCATTGGACAAGAAAGGATTTAGAGTAGCATTTATTGATGGTAAAGTTCTTATGTGTCCTAGAGGGAAGACCCTTGACGATGTAGTAGTGATTTGAGTTGAAGAAGGAGGGCTCTACAAATTAAAAGGACATTCAAACTTTGCAATGGTTCATGATATTGTGAATACCAGTGAACTATGGCATAGGATATTTTCTCACCTACACTGCAAATCTCTTCCAATTTTGAGAAAAATGGTGACAGGTCTTCCAAAAATAAAATCAAAACCAGATGGTGTGTGCAAAGGATGTGCACAAGGAAGGAACGTGAAGCACTCATTTCCCAATAGCGATAGCAGAGCCAAAGGAGTTTTAGACATCGTGCATTTAGATGTATGTGGATCGATGTCGGCAACTTCACTAAGTGGGTAAGCATATTATGTATCTTTCATTGATTATTACTCACACAAAACTTGGATTTATTTCTTAAAAGAAAAGAATGAAGTTTTTGGAAAATTCAAAGAGTTCAAGGATCTGGTGGAAAACTTGACAGAGAAAAAGATAAATACCTTGCGATCATACAATGGAGGTGAATTCACCTCAGAAGAATTCAAGGAGTATTGCAAGGAAGTTGGGATTAAGAGGGAGATTTCTACTCCCTATTCTTAGTAGAATGGAATAGTTGAAAGGAAGAACCAGACAATCATGGAAGCAGTAAAGCCCATGATCCATGATCAAGATCTTCCTATGCATATGTGGTCATAAGTTGCGAAGACGACAATGTACCTAAAGAATCAAATTCCCCAAAAGGTGCTTGAAAATAAGACACCCGAGGAAATTTTTTCAAGAGAGAATCCATAAGTCATCCATTTCATAATATTTGGCTTCCTTGTATTTGTTCACGTCCCCAAGGAAAATAGGACAAAGTTGGACCCTTCTGTACGGAAGGGCATATTTGTTGGTTATAGTGACACATCGAAGGCTTACAAGATATACATTATTGGTCACCAAAAAGTGGAGATCAGTCAAGATGTAACCTTCGATGAGAATGTGTCTTTCAATAAATCCAAACAGATCTGTGCAGAAGAGGCACATGAAGAAGAGAATGAAGTTCCTAAAGTTCTAGAGGCAGTTGAACTAGAGGAAGTCATTCCATAGGATCATGACATGGTAGAACCTCATAAACCGACTGAGATACCTTCTCACAAGAGAAGACCAACTTAGGAACAAGAGCTTATCATAGATGTAGAAAGAATTGGTGCCTGAGCGAAATATTTCAAGGAAAGTAAGAAGTCGAAGTCGTATTATAGCTATGTGGCATGCTTGTGTGACATAATGGATGAAAAACCTTCCAGTTATGAAGAGGTTGCAGAAAATAAAGTATGGAAAGACTCCATGGAAAAGGAAGACCATTCCATTATGCAGAATGATTTATGGGATGTGGTTCCCATACCAAAGGAAAAATCTATGGTGAGTTCGAAATGGATCTACAAGACGAAACACGCAACTGATGGTAGTATTGAAAAATATAAGGAAAGATTTGTGGCCTAAGGTTTATTTCATAAGGAATGGATTGACTATGAAGAAACTTTTTATCCACTAGCAAGATATACCTTGATTAAGACTATACTTTCATTGGTTGCTATGATGAAATGGAAGTTGCACCAGATGGATGTAAATACAACCTTCTTGAATGGTGAAATAAAAGAGGAATTTAATGTTTAGCAACCACTTGGATTCGAGACACGTGACAGGGAGACTCATGTGTGTAGATTAAAGAAGGATTTATATGGATTGAAGCAAGCACCCAAAGCATGTTATGGTAGAATTGACAATTTTCTGATGAGCTTGGGTTTTACCAAGAGCAGTGCAGATCCTAACCTTTACCTTAAGGTTGAGAATGGTGAACCGATGATTCTACTGTTGTATGTAGATGACCTGTTTCTAACATGTGAGAAAAATCTCATCATTGAATATAAGAGATAATTGGCTGCAGAATTCGAGATGAAATATTTGGGAATGATGCACTACTTCTTGGGACTAGAAGTTTGGCAGAGATCAGATGGGATTTTTCTAAATCAAGGAAAGTATGTTGTGTAAATCTTGAAGAGTTTCGAGATGTTGGACTGTAAGGCCATGGTTACCTCGATGGTATCAAATCTTAAGTTGTTGCAGGATACAACTTCAAATATTATGGATTCTACCTTATATAGGAAAATAGTGGGCTCGTTGATGTATTTGATGAACACAAGACCGGATATATGTTTTGTTGTGAACACCCTGAGTCAACATTTGGAGCAGCTCAGGAATGTTCATTTGGTTGTAGAAAAACATGTGTTGAGGTACCTTAAGGGTACTCTAGATCATGGTCTCTGGTATATATCTGACCATGAGTTTGGATTGTATAGATACTCAGATTCAGATTGGGCTGACAATATTCCTGATCGAAAGAGCACTTTCTGATAGTGTTTCAGTCTTAGCTCTAGTATGGTCTCATGGAGTAGCCAAAAGCATTCATGTGTGGCACTCAATGTGGTTGAGTATGGCTTCAGAAGCTGTTGTCTGGGTTATTTGGTCTTGGATTGGAGGCAACCTGCATTTGGTGTGACAACCAAAGTTTCATGAAGTTGTCAGAGAACCCGATGTTCCATGAAAGGTCGAAGCATATCGAGATCATATACTACTATATCATGGATATGGTATATATGGGAGCAGTGAGACTCAAGTTCATGACTATCGAGGATTAGGTTGCAGATGTGTTCACCAAGCCATTGTCAAGGACTAGGTTTGAGTACTTCGGGGAAAATCTTGGTGTGGTCCCTCTTTAGAGGGAGTGGCAGGTGGAACTCATCCAACATGAAAAAGGGATGGCATTGAGTATGGAAAAATCTCATCCAACATGAAAAATGGTTGGCACTGAGTCTGGTGGGTCTCATCCAACATGAAAAAGTGCTCGCACTAAGTGAGGAGTGCACATGATCAGGTATTGATGCATCGCAAGGATTGGATGTCCTAGGGACATGTTTTAGATATTGAGAGCTACCCACAGACCGTGGTTGCATTGGGTGAATTCATGTTGCACTATGTGTTGTGTCTGTTTCGTCACTTGGGTGAGAAAAAAAAGGGCACTTGCATGCCTAGTTGGGCCTACTAAACAAGAAAAAGGTTAGTGCATGGGTTAAACAAACCAAACACATGAAATAAACAACTAAACAAACTAAAAAAAATAAGGAAATAAAACTAGAATGCATAAGAAACTTTTAGAACCATAAATAATCAACCAATGGCCAAGATTATGCCACCAATGGATAAATATTTTAGTTATCAAAACACCGTAAATAAAAATGAGGACTTACCAGTCCCGTCTTCCTCCTTGGGAGGGATCTTGAGTTTCCTAATGGAGAGTTCTTCTTACAATGGAAGAAAAAATGGCAAATGATGAAGAAAATCAATGCCTATTCCCTCAAGAGGTGAGTGGAATGGCCTATTGGAATCATGCTAGAATGCTCCTAGGAGGAAAGAGGATTCTCAAGGAATAATTGAGGTAGCATAACAATACTATGAAGATCTTGGTTTCTTAGTGCACCCATGGCCTCCTTTTATAGAATTTATTCAAGGAAATATTCAACTGGTTCTTAGTGTGAACAAGGGGCCTTTTAGGGCACCATTTGGTCCTTGACCAACCCCCCATTCAGATTTATCTCAGATATGAAGGTCAAATCAAGTTAGGAGTTGGTCCATAAGTGGTTGGGGGGGCAACAAGAACCATAAATGCATAGTTCATAGGAGTGTGTGGATTTTATCATACACAGTCGCGCATATGGTGCATTGTGCACTCTACGAGCTTCTTTGGCCCGTGCACTATGTGCATGCTTCCTTTAGTGAGTTTGTGCATGTCAATTTTTTCCAAGTTGTATAGTTTTTTCCTTTTGAAATGCATTTTGGTGCTGCAGGTGAACTAATAGTTGTTTGGCATTGTCGTATTTCTGTAACCATTTGTGTGCAATGTTGTGGACAAAAATTCAGTGATAATAGATGCCCCCTGATGTGTGAGGTTAGGAGCATACGTATAGCTGAAATACATCAATGTTTCTTTTACTGAGAGTGCCATTATAATGAAGAGTGTTGATAGGAACTGCAAGAGAAATCTGTCAGAGAGAGAGGGGAAACTGTGGGACCCAAACCATTCTCTAGGGAGAAAAAATAAAATATGTATACAAACGAGGCGGGCATGCCCCATGCTCGTGTCATGTAATTCAAAATGTAAGACAATAACTGAAGTTGTATGCTGATGTAGATAATTGCAGCATCCTCCAGGGCGGTTTGATAACAAAAGATGACAATTTTGATGGTGAACATACTTTGATAAGATGCAAGGATGCATGTAAGAAGTGTCGATGCCTCACAGGCATTGATGGCCTAACAAATTCATAGGTCTTCGGTTGGTATAAAACAACTGCAGTAGTCGCATAGTAAGACCCACCGTAACATGAGATTTTGTTGAAGTCGAATGTTATGGGGGTCAACGAAATCAGAGAGCAATGATGGTTCTCTATGTCATCCGAGACTCCTCATTTTAAAGGTAATGAGATTCAAGATATTGTCGCCCTTCTGGAAACTGTGCGGATGTCAACATAAAGAGAGACGCAACTCTAAGAAGAAAAGGGCTTCATAAAATCCACGGGGATAAGATCAAGAAATGATAGGGAACATGAACAAAGTCAATATGCGGTGAGACTCAAGACTGAATTTTGTTGTGGGTATGTTTGAAGGATGATTGGAAACAATCGTAAAACTGTATCTAATGTCAGGCAGATGACTAGATATGGGGTTAAATTGTTCCAGAGGCATGACAAACTGCACAAACTTAGAGATCAGGGGTACATGGATTGTGGGATACTCGGGGTTTATGAACGATATCAGAATGAGAAAAGGAGAGTGGATTCCCCAACCAAGGGCGACATGGGTTGCATTGCTAGGAAAAGAAGGTCATCAAGGGTGACGACAAAAAGCTAAGTAAATGCTGGAAACAAAGGATTTTTACAATTACCAAATAAATAAAGAATAATTTGGGATGAGTGTACAGATATAGAAGCGGGTGCCCCAGTGCAATATGTCTTGGCCTATGAGGGCACAAGTTGTGAAGAGAATGAGTGGAGGGTGGGGGCCCCATGGGTGGGTTTCTATATGAGGGAAATTAATGGAGGGAAATCGGCATATGGGCAAACTGATTGTGGATGAAATGGAGGATTAATGATACTGCGGAGGTGCAGTCAAATAGAACCATGATGAGATAACTTGGGAGTCCATTGGGAAATCTAGAAACATGATGAGAATAAGTATGTGGCTTACTCTCAGGAGTGCATAAGACTATCGGGACTCCCATCCCTAGGAGGTGAAAGTAGTATGAGTTTCAAAGTACCAAGGGGAACTATGAATGGGACAACTCATGTGGGGGAGAGTGCTACCGGGTGACAGTACCAAAATACAGTAGAGGTGACAGTACTGTAGAGCCAGATGTAAGGACCGTAAATGTGAACGTCGGAGGGTGTGATTGTGATGTAGGAGCATCGCCTTCAAAGTCAAAGAATCAAGCGTGGAAGCAGGGATATGACATCTCATCATGACAAAATTTCGATTCAACATTTAACTCAGAAGAAAAATGAGTTGTTGAGATATTTTGGAAACAACGTTTTCAAATATATATTGTTTGTAAAGTCTTGTAAGACTGTAAGGGGTTGTAGATAGAGAGTGGAATCCCCTATTGGATAATAACGTATAGTTATTGTAATATGACCAAGTAGGTAACCGCTAGAAACTAATAGGATAGGTTACATAAAGGATAGATAAGAGCTTGAGGAGCTACTCCTTAGAGTTGTTGTTGTTGTATTGTATTAGACACAAGAGTAGAGCATAGTGAGTTTTAGAGTAGCAGATAGGAAGAGAAGAAAGAAGAAATGAAGAACTGTAATACTATGTAATTTTATTTCATGAATGAATAGAACAGATAGAATTGTTCCAATTCCTTGGACAATGTTCATTTTGATGTGTGAATGAATGAATGATGCATTATGTGTGTGTTTTAGTTCATTTTGTTTATGTATGATTGTTTATAGTTGATCATATGAGTTTGTGACAAATTGGATAAGTTTCAATCCTTCCTCTTCTAAGAACTCGTATGAAAGGAGTGCATAACATACGCAAGGAGTGCATCAACAGAGTCTTGAATTGACTCAGAGAAGTTAAGAAGGAACGACGGGAAATTAGACCAAGTGAAAGGAGTGCACAGAGTCAAGGAGCGACTAAGTGTCGAAGAACCAGAACAAAGGAGTGCAATGAGTGCGGGAAGAAGTTATTTCAAATAAATCCTTCAATCTGAGTTTGTCAAGATCCCAAGAATACAAGGAGTGTTTGGGAGATCAAAATCCTCAAAGAAATCAAGCTTAGAAGGGATAGAGAGGAGAAATATTCAAAAGGAGTGAAGGTCTGAATACTTCACAAATTATCGGTTAAGATCCATCCATGAGGGAGCGGGATCATTCCAGATTGTTGGATCTGGGCAAGGTGGGCGAGATTTAAGTCTCTTTAAGTGCGGAGGAGAGAAAAATTCCAAAGTCCCAAGGTCCATAAGTGATTTGGGACCGTCCATCATCAAGAGGGATAGGTGGCACAAGATTCACAACTTCGGAAGTTTGTGGACAAGGAGGATGCGAAATCGTTGAAGTAAATCTTAATCGTTGATCAACAGGGGGGTTACGTGTCAATAGATTTGAGGCTCCGGGAAAAACCACTTCGAAGATTTCAGTTGAGATTTGAAACTCCCGAAAATCGAAGTCCGAAGTGAATCTAGACCATCAGATCCAGAGGGACGCATGGCGATGGATCGTGAGCTTCAGGAGGAAGTAAAAGTGGAGTGTTGAAACTCCCGAAGCCCGAATAGCTGAAGTAGCTAGGTACCATCGATCTATAAGAGGACACACGTCAACCGATTGTGTACTCCAGGTAAAATGCTCCAGGAAAAAGAGAGCATGGAGAAGTTGAGAATTGAGACTTCCGAACCCCGAAGATCTGAAGCAAATCATAGTCATCGGATTCAAAAGGACACGCAATATAAATCTGTGGACTCCAGGTAAATACCCAAAGTAAATCATAGCCGTAAGATTCAGAAGGACATGCAGTAGAAATCCATAGACTTCAGGTATTCCTTCAGGTGAATACCCGAAGTGAATCGTATCCGTCGATCTGCAGGAGACACACGTCAATAGATCATGAGCTTTAGATAAAAGAATTTTGGGGGAAAGTGAAAGTTTAGAGTTGTTATTTCTGAAGTCCGAAGTCCCAAAGCGGGCTAGGGCCGTCGATTTGAGGAGGAAACATGGAAGGATATATTTCATTGTGGAGAAAGTAAGGTTTGAGAGTTGAAAACTCTGAAACCTGAATTGTGAAGAAAATCACGACCGTTGGTTTGAAAGGGGCATGCATTGATAGATTGTAAAGATCTGAGAACACATGATCCAGAGAGAAGGAAGGAAATGAGGCATATCTGATTCATTGATCAAGAGGACCCACGCGAGATTGCAAGATCAACTGTCACACTGGATTGTGGGGACAAAAGATGCTCGAACTTTAAAAATATGAGAGCGGGATGCAATTGAAACCATGGTATCACCAAAAGGAAGCATGGCAATTGGTAGTGAATTTTGGGGAGAAAAGTGGTGTGGTTTCAAACCACTTTTGGTCACCTCGTAATCACATGTTTACGTGAGGTCATAGCCTAAGTTCACATCCAGGAAGGGGATAATGGGAAAGGAGCTAGCACTTGAAAGATGATAGTTTAACATCGCGAAGGGAGAGGTTGTGGGTGCTATAGAACCTGCACCAAAAGGTCAAAAGGGCATGTGTTTAGTTACAAAGTGACACCATCAAGGTTTTAGAGAGCCAATTTGGCTCGCAGAATTGAAGATCCTTGACCAGGAAGTCGCGTAGCCTGAGGGAGAGTAGGGGGGCTACATTAGGTGGTATTAGAGCTATTGAATTTGTTTGCAGACAATAGACAAAGGAGAAATGAGATAAATCGATATCATTAGTGGTATCAAGAGTTGATTCTATCTATAGACATCAGAAGATGAGGCAGTGGAATCATGCCACCTAGAAGATGTAGATCGAATCCAAAAATGGAAGAAGAAATGAGGCAACTCAGAATGAGATTGGACGCCATGGAAAAAATGCAGAGGAGAGCACCAAACACTGGATATATTAGTGAAGTTGAAAGAGAAGAGATATAGGTCAAAGAAGATGTAGCAGAGGATGTTGAAGAAGACCACTTATTGAAATTTGTTTCAAGAATAGGAGCCAGAGAAAAAATAGAGGTACTAATGTATGAAGACAATTTAGAAGTTGAAGAATTGTTGGATTAGGTACGTGCTTTGGACAATTACTTTGATTATGAAGATATCGGAGAAGAGAATATGGTGAAGCATGCAGTGACAATACTGAAGGGTCATGCAACACTATGGTGGGATGAACTGCAAGTCAATCACAGATGCAAGGGAAAGCAGAAAATTAAAAGCTGGGATAGGATGGTAGCCAAGCAAAATTTATCCCAAACGACTATCAAATCAATCTGTTCAGAAGATTGTAGAACCCGAGATAGAAAATAATATCAGTGAAGGAATATACTGAGGAATTTTACAGACTAAACATCAGGGCTGGATAGAAAGAGAACGATGATGAAAAGACAACCAGATATATCAATGGAACGAGATATGAAATACATGAGGAGATCAACATGATGTCTGTTAGTAAATTCGAGGATGCTTATCAAGTAGCCTTGAAATCTGAAGATAAATTGGCCATAAAACAAAGCCAATGAAACATAGGAGTAAATTCAAGCAGAGGTAAGGGAACCAGCAAAGAGAAGTCCCATAAACCAAATCATGAAGATAGAAAACAACATAGTCACCCTGATAAAGGTCGAAGTTCTAAGGAAGGACAACATGGAGGAAGAAGTTATTTTCCTAGAGGAAGAGGAAGAGCTAGAGGAGGGGAAATTATATGTTATGCCTGTGGAAAGATAGGGCACATGTCTTGGGAATGCCTAGAGAATAAGAAAGACACTAGAGGATGAGAAGCACACATTTCTGAAATACAGAAGCATGTGGAAGTAGAAGCAACAAAAGGAGGAAAGAACCTCATGATGAGGAAAGTTCTTCTTAAACTAGAGAAGGAGGTAGAGGAACCAGTTCAGCGAACAAGTCTGTTTGAAACTTCTTGCAAGTCAAAATATGGAGTTTGCAAGGTGATCATAGATAGTGGGAGCACTGACAATCTAGTATTCACAGATATGGTGGAGAAACTGGAGCTGAAGAAAACTACACATCCAAACCCATACAAAGTATCACGGTTGCAGAAAGGACATCAAGTAATGGTAAGTCAACAATGCCAAGTTGAATTTAAAATAGGAGGTTATATGGATGAAATATTATGTGATCTAATTCCTATGGATGTTTGTCATATTTTATTGGGGAGACCATGGCAGTTTGATAGAAAGTTTATTCTTGATGGGAGGAAGAATACTTATACCTTAGAAAAGAATGGTAGGATACATATGTTTTTTCCAATAGAGGACACCGAGCAAAAGAGGGAAGCTATTTCAAATATACTTCTCATGAGTGGGAAGAAACTCTTGAATGAAGTCAAGAAGGAGCAGGAAATGTAGTTTGTTATAGTGAGGAAGCCCAGAGTTATCCTTACACATACTTCTGTGGATAATTTACCTGAAGAAATCCAAGAATTGTTAGAAAACATTGTTGACATAGTGTTGGATGAATTACCTCACTCATTGCCACCCATTAGGAGTATAAGCCATCATATTGACCTTATTCCAGGAGCTAGTTTACCAAAAAAATCACCTTATAGATTGACACCTAGAGAGAATGAGGAAGTCAAGAATCAAGTTCAAGGGTTATTGGATAAAGGTTTAGTCAGGGAAATCCTAAGCCCATGCGCAGTTCCAGCTGTGTTGAGTCCAAAGAAGGATGGAGGATGGATGATGTGTATAGATTCTGGAGCCATCAATAAGATCATCATTATGTATATATTCCCTTTACCCGGGATGGATGATTTGATGGATTGTTTGAGTGGAGCAAGCTATTTTTCTAAGATAGACTTGAAGAGTGGATATCATCAAATAAGGATGAGAGAGGGAGATGAATGGAAGATAGAATTCAAGGCAAATGAAGGTTTTTTTGAATGGATGGTCATTCCATTTGGGTTGAAAAATGCCCCAAGCACATTTATGAGATTAATGAATGAAGTATTGAAATACTTCATAGGAAAATTTGTCATAGTGTATCTGGATGACATACTAATATTCAGTAAGACAAATGGAGAACACTTAAACCATTTGACATCGGTGATGAGAAGGTTGCAACAAAAAAAATTGTTGATAAATTTGAAGAAAAAGTCTTTTATGAAGACAAAACTCATATAATTGGGTTTTGTGATCTCTTCAAATGAATTGAATATGGATCCAGAAAAGGTGAGAGCAATCAAAGAGTGGTCGTCTCCAGGAAGCATATTTGAGGTAAGAAGTTTTCATGGGTTAGCAAGTTTTTATAGAAAGTTTATCAGAAATTTCAGTGGTATATGTACACCCATGTTGGACACTATGAAGAAGAAACACAAGTCTTTTAATTGGATAGAGGAAGATGAAAAAAGTTTCAAAGTGTTGAAGGAGAATATCACAGAACAACCAATTATGGTTTTACCAGATTTTGGAAAAACATTTCAAGTGAGATGTGATGCAAGTGGAGTAGCTATCAAAGCAATCTTGAATCAAGATAATAGGCCAATTGCTTATTTTAGTGAGAAGTTGAATAACACCAATAAGAATTAGTCCACATATGATAAATAATTTTATGCAGTGATTCAAGCTTTAAAGAAGTGGAGACACTATGTAATTCCTAAACAATTTGTCTTGTACAGTGATAATCAAGCTTTGTAGTTTATTACTAGGCAAGAAAAGTTGAATCAGAGACATGCTAAATGGGTAGAATTTACGTAGAATTTTACTCTTATTATCAAACATATTGCTGGAAATGCTAACAAAGTTGCAGATGCTTTGAGCAAGAGGAGTTTAATTGTACAAGAATTCCAAGTGGAGACCTTAGGGCTTGAACACCTCAAGGAGATGTATCGAGAATATCTAGATTTTAAGGAAGCTTATGAGGCATGTAAGAATCCTTTGTTGGGAGACAAAAGCCCATGGACATAATATTTGATCAAGGATGGATTATTGTTCAAAGGTAGCCAACTATGCATACCAAGATGCTCAGTGAGAGATAACCTGTTGAAAGAGAAACAAAATGGAGGTTTAGATGGACATTTTGGTCATGATAAGACATTTGCACAACTGAGCAATTCATACTATTGGTTGAGCATGAGGGCAGAGGTGAAAAATTTTGTGAATAAATGCATAATTTTCGAGTATGCAAAAGGAAGACAACATAACACTGGTTTGTATCAACCATTACCAATTCTATAAAGGCCATGGGATGCAATCAGTATGGATTTTGTATTGGGATTGCCTAGAACCTAGAAGGGGAGTGATTCCATATTTGTTGTGGTGGACATATTTTCAAATATGACACATTTCATACCATGCCAGAAAAAAAATGATGCTACACACATAGCCAATATTTTTTTCCAGAGAAGTGGTGAGACTGCATGGATTTCCTAGGAGCATAGTCTTAGACAGAGACACCAAATTTGAAGGACACTTTTGGAGAACTCTATGGAAGATTTTTGGGAAAAACTTGTCCTTTAGTTCAACATATCACCCTCAGACAGATGGACAGGCTGAAGTAGTAAACAAGAGTATGGGAAAATTGTTAATAAGTTTAGTCACTGAACAAGGTTGTCAATGGGATCAGATTCTGGCACAAGCAAAATTTGCATTTAACATTTCAGTGAATAGGAGAACTGGAAAAATTCTATTTGAAATTGTGTATGGTATACAACCAAGAGGGATTACAGAGTTGAGAGATACGAATCAAGATGAATTCAAAAGTGTTGGCATAGAATATTTTGCAACAGATGACAGAGTCAGAGAGCAGCTACAGGACAACAGCCTGAAATATAAGAACAAATTTGATCAGAAGAGGAGAGAATTTCAATTCAAAGTGGGAGATGAAGTTTTAGATCATTTGAGAAAGGAAATGTTTCGAATGGGAACATATAACAAGTTGAATATGAAGAAGATAGGACCATGCAGGATTCTCAGAAAATTTGTAGCCAATGCTTATGAAATTGGATTACCATACAATGTTGGGATATCACTGATATTAAATGTTGTGGACCTGTATCCTTACAGGAGAGATGATGCAGGAGAATCAGATGATCAGAAATAAGTTCAGTGGGAAGAACAATTTCCCACAACAGAGAAACCTCATATGGAGAGAATCATAGAACAAAGAGTTGGAAAGTAGACCAAGAAGAAGACATATATTGAATACTTGGTCAAGTGGAAAGAAAATCCAATGGAAGACTCAAGTTGGGTCACTGAACCTAATATTTTGAAGCATGGAAAAATAGTGCAGGAGCTCATGGACATGAGCCCATGAATATTTTAGACAGAGGAGTACGATGCAGGAGCATCGCCTTCAAAGTCAAAGAAGCAAGCGTGGAAGCAGGGATATGACATCTCAGCATGAAAAAATTTCAAATCAACATTTAACTTAGAAGAAAAACAAGTTGTTGAGATATTTTGGAAACAATGTTTTTAAATATATCTTGTTTGTAAAGTCTTGTACGACTGTAAGGGGTTGAAGATAGAGAGTGGACCTTATCAGATAATAACTGATAGTTATTGTAATAGGACAAAGTAGGTAATGGCTAGAAACTGATAGGATGGGTTATAGACAGGACGGAGAAGAGCTCGAGGAGACACTCCTTAGATAGATTTGTTGTTGTTGTATTGTATTAGACACAAGAGTAAAGTAGTGTGAGTTTTAGAGTAGCAGATAGGAAGAGAAGAAAGGCACAGTGAAGAACTGTAATACTATGTAATTTTATTTCATGGATGAATAGAATAGACAAAATTGTTCCAATTCCTTAGACAGTGTTCATTTTGATGTGTGATTGAATGAATGATGCATTATGTGTGTGTTTTAGTTCATTTATTTTATGTATGATTGTTTATAGTTGATCATACGAGTTTGTGACGAATTGGATAAGTTTCAATCGTTCCTCTTCTGAGAAATCGTATGAAAGGAGTGCATATCATACGCAAGGAGTGCGTCGACAGAGTCTTGAATTGACTCAGAGAAGTTCAGGAGGAACGACGGGAACTTAGAAAAAGTGTAAGGAGCACAAGGAGTGCATAGAGTCAAGGAGCGACTGAGTGTCGAAGAACTAGAACAGAGGAGTGCAAGGAGTGAGGGAAGAATTTATTTCAAATAAATCCTTTGATCTGAGTTTGTCGATATACGAGAAATGAAAGGAGTGCATGGGAGATCAAAATCCTCAAAGGAATCAAGCTCAGAAGGGATAGCGAGGAGAAATATTCAAAAGGAGTGAAGGTATGAAGACTTCACGAATTATCGGTTAAGATCCATCCAGGAGGGAGCGAGATCGTTCCATATCGTTGGATCTAGGCAAGGTGTGCAATATTTAAGTCTGTTGAAGCACAAAGGGGAGTGGACTGCCAAAGTCTCAAAGTCCTGAAGTGATTTGGGACCATTCATCATCAAGAGGGACAGGTGGCACAAGATCCAAAACTTCAAAAGTTTGTGGACACGGAGGAGGTGAAATCACCGAAGTAAATCTTGACCATTGATTTTCAAGGGGGGTACGTGTCAACAGATCTGAGGATCAGACAAAAATCACTTTGAAGATTTCAGTTGAGAGTTGAAACTCCCAAAACTCGAAGTCCGAAGTGAATTTGGACCGCCAGATCCAGAGGGACGTGTGGCGATGGATCGTGAGCTTTAGGAGGAAGCAAAGGTGGAGTGTTGAAACTCCCAAAGCCCTAATAGCTAAAGTAGTTGGGGACCGTTGATCTATAGGAGGACACGCGTCAACCGATTGTGTACTCCGGGTAAAATTCTTTGGGAAAAAGCGAGCATGGAGAAGTTGAGAATTGAGACTTCCGAACCCTGAAGATGTGAACTGAATCATAGATGTCTGATTCAGAAAGACACGTGGAAGAAATCCATGGCCTCCGGGTAAAGACCCGAAGTAAAGCATAGCTATCAGATTCAAAAGGACACATGGCAGAAATCCAAGGAATCTGGGAGAAGACCCAAATTGAATCATAGTCGTCAATCTGTGGGATACACCCGTCAATAGATCGCAAGCTTTGGATAAAATCATTTTGGGGGAAAGTGAAAGTTGAGAGTTGAGATTTCTGAAGTCCCAAGTCCTAAAGCAGGCTAGGGCCGTTGATTTGAGGACACATGGAAGGAGATCTATCATTGCATAGAAAATAAGGTTTAAGAGTTGAAAACTCTAAAACCCGAATTGCGAAGAAAATCACGACCGTTGATTTGAAAGGGGCACACATTGCAGGGTCACAACATGGAAATCATTTTGCAGCAATTTGCATGGCCACAAATGATGTCCTTACTTGACGGGTTTTCAGGTTACAATCAAATCAAGGTAAAAAGGGAAGATAAATATAAAACCACCTATATTACTCATTGGGGTACCTTTGCTTATGAATGTATGTCGTTTGGTTTATCTAATGTAGGTGCCACTTTTCAAAGAGCTATGCAATTAGATTTTGACAATTTGATCGGTAAAATCATTCATATCTACCTTGATGACTTAACATTTTACTCTAAAATCCAATCAAATCATTTTGGCCATGTGAGAAAGGTTCTCATGTGGTGTAGGAAATTTGGAATTTCCCTAAACCCTTCCAAGTCCACTTTTGGTGTTACCGAGGGAAAGCTCCTTGGACACATTGTCTCCAATTTAGGAATAAGTATCGATCCTGAAAGAATCGCTACTATCCTTAACCTTCCTGCTCCTACTTCCAAGAAAGAAGTTCAATCCTTTATGGGAGTTATTAACTTTGTCCATAGGTTTGTTCTAGATTTTGTAGTGATTGTCAAGCCAATCCGTAATCTACTTAAGTAGGACCATTCTTTTTCCTGGACTAATGATGTTGGGAATTCTTTTGAAGGGATTAAGAAAGCAATCAGCTCCACAACGGTTTTGGCGAAGCCAAATTTTGAGAAAGAATTCATGATTTATACTAATGCCACTGAGGAGGCAGTTTCTATTGTCCTTATGCAAGATGATGGTCAAGGAAATGAAAAACATGTGGCTTACATGAGTCAAAGTTTGTCTGATGATGAATTTAAATACTCTTTTATTGAGAAACATGCTTTTTCACTTGTTAAGTCCGTTGAAAAGTTTCGCCACTACATCTTAGGTAAGTGTATGTTGGTAAAAGTCCCTTTACCTCCTGTTAAGTTTTTTCTCTCACAGACTTATCTTTCAAAAAAACTTGCACATTGGCTTGCCAAGATCCAGGAGTGTGAATTGAATATCTTGACTTCTACCACTATCAAGGGATGTGACCTAGCCCTTCACTTAGCTCAACATGCTGAGAATGGTGAAGAAATTGAGGGAAAATATAGTTCCCTTTCGGCCCTCTTTTACATTGACAACCAGACCCACCTTGTGTCTGAACATCCTTGGTACAAAAATTTGGTTTATTATTTGCAGAACCAAAGACTTCCAGACAACTTAGACACTCATCAAAGGAGAAAACTCTATTTTGAATTTGCAAGATATGTCATTATAGGAGACCTGTTATTTTGAAGCTCTGTTGATGGTGTGTTACTTCGTTGTGTAAACAATGAAGACGCGCAAAAATTGTTGCAGGAATCCTACGGCTCTTCAAGCTCTGTCATTCATGTAGGAGGTAATTTTTCTGCAAATACCATTGTTTTCAATATTATTAGGAAAGCATATTATTTGCCTTATATCTTTCGTGAATCTTATGTTTTTTCAAGGTCCTGCGACAAATGCCAAAAAATTTCTGGGAAGGAATGCCTTTCAGACATGCCATTACAACCTATCCTCCCGGATTTTCCCTTTTCAAAGTACGGATGCATTTTATTGGCCCTATTAACCCTCCTTCTTCAGTTGGGAAAGTTTTTATCTTGACATCCACGGACTATTTTACAAAATGGGCTGAAACTCTCCCACTTTAACATTCCACATACGATCAGGCAATTTCTTTCCTTGAAAATAATATTTTTTCCAGATTCGGTCTTCCATTGGAAATTATTACAAACAACGGTCTCTCTTTCATTTCTGTTAAGCTGACTCAGTTTCTAGCCAAGTTGGGGATTAAACATTTCACGTCATCATCTTAATATCCCCAAGGAAATAGGCAAGATGAGTCCACCAATACAAATATGGTGAGGATTGTCAAAAGGCTCATCAAGGATAAACCTCGCCAGTGGCACACTCTCCTCACTTATGCATGTTATCCCCGTTTTTTAGGGATAGTTAGGAAATCATGTCTCGAGGCCCACAGGTCCTAGACATGGAGTACCGAGAGCAGGATTGACCTGAGCATGGCCCTGGAGGGCCCATCCTTTTCTTCTTCCCCTAGCTTTGTCTTGTCAGCAACAACAACATCCATCACCATTGGCTTGGTCCTGTATCAGAAGAGGTTCTTGCTCCATGAGGTAATTGGTCCACGTATCATGGTATGTATCACTTTTGATCATTGAAACCTTTTAATATATGCATCTAATTCCTTTTATCTCTAACAACTGCTTGGATCATACATTTTCCCACTTGAACATGTTTGGGGGGATTGATAGGGTGCCCTATAAAGCCTGTGTCTATAGGTTTTGGTTTTCCATTGGGAGGATTTCTGAAGAGCCATCGTTTGCTCCTATCATACTACCACTTTTACATCTTGTTTCCCGATCATCTATCCCATTTCCCTTGTCCGAGCATTGGGTTGACCTATTTTAAGGACTGCACCTTACCTCGTGGGAAGAAGGGACTAAAGCCCAGAAGATAAAAGCAGTTGGTAAAAGACAAAATCCTAGAAATAAAACCTCGAGATGCCTCGCCCAAGGATCCCTGAGAAGGTAGTAAAAATCCTCTCAGCAAAACAAGAGGGACCCAGAAAATAATAAAACAAGACCTAGTCAGAGGATAGGGGGTCTCATCATGAGCCAGCCTATTAGGTCCATGGGTACCTAACAGTATGACATTGCCACCA
>SNQJ01S0015093.1:203076-247572 GCA_010110895.2 Picea sitchensis | reverse complement strand
ATATATATATATATATATATGTATGTTGGGGTGGCATTACCACCCTAATTTCGTTACTGATACTTCTATTGAGATTGATTAGGTCTGCAAGTTATGCCAGAGATGTTGAGGTTCTCATGCACTCTACGGTGAGAACATGTCCCCGAGTTGGAGACAGATGCTATCCCCTCTTTTTAGGGATAACTAGGAGATCATGTCTTGAGGCCCACAGGTCCTAGACATGGAGTACCAAGATCAGGATTGACCTAAGCATGGCCCTGGAGGGCCCATCCTTTTCTTCTTCCATCATCTTTGCCTGATCAGCAACAACAACATCCATCACCATCGGCTTGGTCCTGTGTCAGAAGAGGTTCTTGCTCCATGAGGTAATTGGTCCAGGTATCATGGTATGTGTCACTTTTGATCATTGAAAATTTGAATATATGCATCTAATTCCTTTTATCTCTAACAACTGCTTGGATCTTACATTTTCCCACTTGACCATGTTTGGGGGGATTGACAGGGTGCCCTAGAAAGCCTGTGTCTGTAGGTTCTGGTTTTCCACTGGGGGGATTTCTGAAGAGCCATTGTCCGCTCCCATCATACTACCACTTTTACATCTTGTTTCCCTCTCATCTATCCCATTCCCCTTGTCTGAGCATTGGGTTGACCTATTTTCAGGACTGCACCTTACCTCGTGGGAAGAAGGGGCTAAAGGCCCATAAGGTAAAAGAAGTTGGTAAAAGAAAAAATCCTAGAAATAAAACCTCGAGATGCCTCACCCAGGGATCCCCGAGAAGGAAGTAAAAAGCCTCTTAGCAAAACAAGAGGGACCCAAAAAATAACAAAACAAGACCTAGTTAGAGGATAGGGGGTCTCATGACGAGCCAGCCTATTAGTTCCATGGGTACCTAATAGTATGACATTGCCACCATCTTGTTACCACACAAAGGCAATGACCTTTGGTTACATGGACAAGGAAAAGGGGGTCTTATCATGAGCCATCCTTCTCATCTATGTGAAAGTACTTGTGGGTAACGCTATCAGCTCTGGTCACCATGCCAAGGCAGTGTCCCCTCATTAGTTCTTGAACAAAAAAAACAAATAAAAGAAGAATAAAAAGAATAAAGGCAAGAATGGGCTTGGAAAAAATGCATCCATGAAAGGTACAACTCGCCTTCTACAAAGGCACCCACAGGTAACACTTATGCATCCTTGGCCCTCACTGCACCTCATGTTTGGAAATCCCCTAACCAAATCACCTCACTTAAATGGCATGGATGAGATCTTCCTGGAAACTTTCCTTTTCTTGTGGAAACTAGCCCAATAGGACGCCTTGTCCTTTCTCCAATCTTGTATTGTAGGTTTTTGTAATGTCTTGGAGCTATTGATTGATGTATTATGGGTTTTATGCATATGTTTAATAATATTGATGATGATATGTGATTGACATTGCTATGATCCCTGTGACTGATGAGCCCATGGAGGGCATATATTTTGATGTGCAGGACCATGCTCGACGTACAAGTAACATTTGGACCAGTACACATGGGGAGATGACCAGTTCGGACCTCCATGGGGCTGAAGAGCCCACTAGATGGATGTTGAGACCCCATCAGGGGGTAGAGACATGATGGATATTGATCAGGGCCTTTACACCAGAGAAGAAGAGGGCGTTCCATCAGAGGCACTTTGGCTGAGTTGGACCTATGGGGATTGACCCACTTGTAGTGGAACGTTGGCTCTAAATGACCTAGGACGTCACCAGGAGGCTTAGGATGTCATCATAAGCATATGGAAGATGGACAGGGTGGTTGGCACTTGTGCCAATTTGGAAGAGCCCAAGGAGGGCTAACGTTTTGCTTCTAGATGTTGCACTGGCCATAGAAAGGGATAATGTATCCCTTAGAGGGGCTTGACGTCTCACCTTTTGCTTGATTAGGGATTTTACTTAGAATTTAATGTAAAAATAGTATGATTTTGACATTATGGCCTGGTCGACCTTTTTATGACCTAAAAGTAAAATTAGGTCATTGATACACTATATATTGAGGGTTTTTACTCTCATTTTTATCATCACAAATTCCCTCACTCATAGTGAGGTCTAATTTTTAGCGCCCTATTGGGGTTTTGGCTGAACTAAGTGATGCGCACTTGTTGAAGGAAGATATTTTTTGGCATTTATGGTGTTTCTCTTGAAGGAAGGTGTTACAACTAGGGTTTGCATGGTTATTTCTTCATGAATTGTAAGTGTTTCTTCTGCAAAAATTCTTATTGAATGGTTGTAGTTTAAATTCCTTGCATATTGCTTATAAATTTGTTGAATCAAAACCCTAGGTGACAAGCACACAAGTAGGTCCTTGTCTCATGTCCCCTGATAGAGAAACCTTCATCCATTGAAAGAGAGGAAGAGAACCTAGCCGTAGCTACACTCCTTGTTTCTCTTTCCCCTGTGCTAGTCGTACCTTTTAAAACCCAAGAGGAGGAAGACATCCTAGGCCTAGGTTATCTACACTTAGGGTAATTTTTCCTTTAGGGTTTGATGAAAGAGCGTTGGTGTAGCAACACTCTCCCTCATTAAGCCCTCTTGTCTTGATTTTGTGCTTCATCTAAGCCAATTGTTTGCCGAGAAGGAGGAGAGAGCACGAGGCCTTGCTTTTGCAACACCGGAGTGAGTCTCTCTCCCCTAGGGTTCTATCTCTGAGGCCCTGCTTTAGAAAAACCTTGAAACTTTTCCCTCTAGTCCTTTGAAATATCATCTCCTTCAACCTGTGCGTCCTTCACTTATTGACTCCATTCTACCCTAAGGCACTGATCCCAAGACCCCCAACGTTGAAGTAAGACTTTGATCCAAACACTCTCAAAACTTGAATTTAAAACCCTAACTGCACTAATCCTAACCTACTAACCCTAAGTTGTTGACGTCACTCTTGGTTATTTCATCTCAATGCAGCAACGTTTTACTTTATGAGAAATTGAATGTTGGTTAAGGCATTAATTGAATAAAGTGTTGATTGGTTACATTGAATGCCACATCGTTTTAGTATTTATTGGTGAAGTGACATTATATTTTCATTGCTATTGTGTAAACATTGACTTCGTCAACATTTACTTTCAAATTTCTTATATTGAATATCAGATAGTTCTTGATTGATATGAAGTACTAACCCATTGAAATAAGATTGAAAGTATCAGTTTGTTGTTGTCTTGTTCCAGGGAGGTACTCTTCATTGGGTTTTACTTTATTATTGGTTGTTTAGCCGAAACTTTTGATTGGTGGTGATCTGTGAAGGGGGGGGGGGGAATCTTTTCTTCATCCTATTAACCTTTTGCCTCTTCAAAATCCCAGGTCACCGGGGACATATCCCCTAGGCCTAACCTCCCTAAAAATAAAGAACCTACCCATCATGGTGACATTGGGTGGGATAGGTTCCTGTTATGCCAGTTTGGTCTTCTACCTTATAGCCCTTACTCCTAGATACAAACTGTGCGATAACAATGCCCTCTCGACATATTGAACTACCACCAAAGTAAGTATTGGTTGTACCCCTTTTCAAATATTTTATGGTCAAGAAGCCCTCCTGCCAACCGAATTGGAACTTTCTTCCTTAAGGTTGATGCTACAGACCGAAGAATTAAATTCTTCATATGTTTCACAAAGAGTAAATGCATTACTAGCTTTGGAAGAACAAAGGATGTTTGCTTTAGATAATATTAAAAGGAGACAACAGACCGTTAAGAAATATTTCAACAAGAGTGTCAAAACTATCAAGTTTAAGGTCAATGAAAAATTCCTGCTATGGGATTCAGCTCACGCTGATAGGGGAAGACATTCAAAATTTTAAAAATTATGGCCGGGTCCTTTCAAAATCGCTTTTGTCTTAGGTAAAAATTCTTACATTCTAAAATATTTGCAGGACCGATTGTTTTCTTACAACATTAACGGTTCTCACTTAAAGCATTACGTGGAACCAACATGAAAAGCTCTACACTGTCTAGATTTCTTGTATTTTAGTAGTCTAGCTCTGTTTTTGGGTTTTCATTTTTCTGCCTACAGTAGTTGTTTTATGCTTTAAGTTTTTCCCACTGCCTTTACTTTCCTGCCACTTTATTTCTGGCATTTTAATATTTTGCACTTTTGTTCTTATGGGCTTTGTTTTGGGTCATCTTTTAGTTTCAATAGAGAATAAGATGTTGGATCATATTTAGTGACACTCCTGCAAGCATTATTAGTCAATAACAATCAATCTTACACAACTGTTATGATGTCGTCTCTGAAGGACCCTTGAAATTGTTATATATTTCCACTGTTGTTTTATAAGGAATTGGTTATCTCTCGCTTCTTCTCGCCTTTTCTTAATCCATTGAGAGTTAAAGAGAAAATCTAGAAATTTTCCTACTTAAAGGTTAAAGAACAGATTCTAGTCGATGGATTATGCATATAGTGGTAAAACCCCTCATACTTAACATTTTTCATAAGATATTTCGAGGTCTCGGTCATCTTTCCATTAAATTCGCTCACTTCCCTTTGTTACATAATCATGGTCATATTTCCATTAAATTCGCTCAC
Organism: Picea sitchensis; assembly: GCA_010110895.2. Classification (NCBI taxonomy): domain Eukaryota; kingdom Viridiplantae; phylum Streptophyta; class Pinopsida; order Pinales; family Pinaceae; genus Picea; species Picea sitchensis. The sequence continues at coordinate 243,023 of SNQJ01S0015093.1, read as the reverse complement.
TTCCCTTTGTTGCATAATCATTTGATTCATGTCTTCTTGAGTTTACTTCTCTCGGTCTGTGAAACCATGATTTTTGAGTTCTAAATCTATTGGAAACAAATTTTCCTATGGAGTCTCCAGTTTGTTGACGATTAAAATCACAACAAAGTTTGGCCCGCAAAGTATTGCTAAAGCCTATTACTATAAAAGATAAATAATACTAGTAGGTTGGACCCCCTTGTACTATTGAATATCAAGTCTGGTGTTATTTGATACTATTCGACACTACTTTTGCGGCTGACGATATCTTGTTTTATTGGATAATGGATCAGGAATTTTATACAGGGTTCCCTTGCTATTTCAAGATCAAGTTATACCAAAATGTTTCAGGGTATCATTGTTGATTGTTCTTGGACTCATGACACCTGCAACAAACACATGTTAGTAATAAAAAATGAAAAGGAAGCTAAAAGAGGAAACTGTCCTATGCTAGCATGTTATACTAAATGCATTGAACATGATTGTGGAAAATCCTAGCTAACATAGGATAGCCATGTGAGTTATTAAGGGTGTATATAATATAGTGGGTATACAATTTTGCATAATAGAGATGGTAATATGTGATATAGGTGGCACTCTTGGAAATTAATGGTTATTTGGATGAATTGTTGGGTTAGTAGTTGGCGCGTACTAAGAATTGAATGAAATTGGAGTAGGTAGGTGATGTGCATTTATTGCACATCACCTCTACCCTTACCATTGGGCACCACCATGGTGAGACTATCTTCCAAACACTAATGTTGTGGTTATGATCCGATTTCTCAGCAGGGAGGAACCGCTCGACTGACTAGTGTTTTAAAACATTTGATTACATGTATGTTATTTTTTTTGGCCCTTCATGAATCTACTCTGGTTACGAAATGGATTTTGGCTCAAGTGTATTAGTTGTGCTCTCCTTAAGTATTGCGACTGTGTAATGGTGATTTTAAATGAAACGTTGATGATTCTCTTTGAAATAAGGTTGAAGTCGTAACATTACGGGTTATCCTGGGGTGTTAGTAGTCACAAGAAACCTTTGTTATCCTTACTGGTTACTTGGAAGATCCTTGTTGGTATTAGTGGGCTATCTTCGGATTTTCACATTGCTATTTTAGGTATGTAGGTTTTTTATGGGTTTTAATGACTAAAGCATTAGTATCACCACGCATTGTACATATGGGAAGATAATTGATTTCACTACTAGTGGTCATGAAGTGAGTTTTTTTTTTTATGTTCTTAATCGGCCCTGTCTTTACCATTGTGTGGTAGTTGTTTGATCGAAAGGCATGAGGGTTATACCTTGTGTGCGTTAAACTATATTTTCCATACCAAGTTGGCTTTGTTCTTCCTGTGATGGCTATCAAGCAAACCCTTAACCCCAAGTCTGAAGTTATGTAAAGGAGATTGTGCCTATCAAGTTGTTATGGGTTATTGTGGGTTGAATGTATGATCGATTACTTTGATTATGGATTTTTTGAGTTGGTCGTATGGCAGTCGTTTTGGTTTGGCGTCTAGTTACTGTGATAAACCCTACATTGCAATCACACTTTCAAAGTATACAATCACCCTCCTTATGTTAGTAACTCAATATTGTTAATGGGGAAGGCCTCTGCCCCGATTCAATTTGACCGTGGGTATGCGTAGTTACCAAAACTTGTTCGGTTGGTTGATTTCTACAATAGTGTCGAATTTTTTGGGTTATTACACAGTCACTAGTAATTGCACTAATGGTTATTTAGATGATCATCCAGCATAGGTTACAAAGGCTTGATGTGTCTCATGCATATCATGTGTGTGCATGGCATTCTTACACATGAAATAGTTAGCATGGTAAATGTGGTTTTCTTTGAGTCGAATCACTGTAGAGAGTATATCCTTTGCATCCTTATATTTGTTCGATTGTATAAGCCTGGGGTTCCACAACATGGTCGATTACAATGTAACTAAATCAGAACAACATTGTATTAAATTGAAGGCTCTATACGATGGTTGAAATAGTTAGCATGGTAAATGTGGTTTTCTTTGATTCGAATCACTGTAGAGAGTATATCCTTTGCATCCTTATATTTGTTCGATTGTATAAGCCTGGGGTTCCACAGCATGGTCGATTACAATGTAACTAAATCGGAACAACATTGTATTAAATTGAAGGCTCTATACGATGGTTGAAGTATTTCCCCGACTGTGTATTCGTTGTGTTAAGTGGAAATGTTGTGTCATGGTGTTTTGTTGGTTGCACACTGTGTAAAACATAAATGACTAGGTTTTCACACTCAGAAATACCCACAAGTTTTTAAACATATTTTTTGTTGCCTGATCATTTGTTGAGATAGGCTGATTGTGGGTACCTTGACAGTTGGATAGTTTTCTAGTTTTTCAGTCACGTTAAATTGGGCTTGCACAATGATGGGGTTAAATTGCATGATTGTATGATTCAGTGCATGTCTTGTGTTATAATGGTGGTTATTGTTTGTTTAATTGTCAATTCAGTTTTGGCAATTTGATCTTGATTATTGGGCAACCACCTACATTTAAAAAAAAAAATGAATTCCATTGCATTCAAAGTGACAGACTCGATGGCAGTAATACTGTGACTTCATTGATATTTTTTTGGAGTATATATTTTGATTTGAGTAACGTATGGGTAGCGGTTGATTTTGATGGTTTATAGATCAGAAATGGGTGTTGTTAAAAAATTGATATAAATGCAAGGAATGTAAATGACAGGAACATAACTCTTACAAATTGTGTGAAATACATGTTGTCATGTGGCGACACTGTGTTGGATATTGATTATGAACAGAGAACTAGTTAATGCACATACATTGTTATTTGGTCAAGGCGATTGATAGCTGATACATCTCTTTTCGCAGAATGTTTGTGGATTGCTTAGTTAATTTCATGAACAATAATCATCTTTATTCCCTTCCATGATTTCAATTTCCGCTAATTGCAAATCCCATCACCTTCCCATATTCACTTTTTTCACTCCCTATTCTGAGATTGATTACAGTCAAGAGAATTTATGTGTTGAAGTAGATGGAAGTGGTAGTGTCTTGTGTGGATTGCAATGAGGTTTTATTGGTTGATTTATAGTTGATTGTTGTTTTCATTGAGAAGTAACCATCCTCCCCCCATTATATCATATTTTCTCTCAATACAACCCCCTCACATATCCCAAAACCTTGTTTCACCCCCTGCCCGTTGATTAACAGTAAAGCAATTTGTATGGATTGGATTGCATGAGTCTAATATATTGTTGAGCCAAAACCCATTTCGTATTTTAGAAGAGTTGTCATGTATGGTTAAATAAAAGATCATTTGTTAATCAATCATGAATGCAGGGATGAACTATTCAAATAAAAGGCTAAAATGGAGGCCTATCATGCCTCTGTCAAAAACAAGGACTAAAGGATAATAACATCAGCAAGGGAAAATATGACTTTGAGTTTTATTCTATCTATCGTTTTATGACAGTTGACTTCAGGGATCTTTGGAAAGCATGTTTATTTTGGATATATGATTATTATTATTGAGATAACTTCAATTTTCATGAGCTTAAATTACCAAAAGTGAATATGTTGAGGGGAGGCATAAGGAGGTGTGTTGCTTAATTAATGGTTATGTTATAATTGTTATGATTGTTATAAACTAAGGGGAGTCACAAGGGGTCCCACCTACTAGTTATTATTTATTTATGACCCTTATTATGATTATTACTTTCCCCCCTAACTAAAGTTATTTGAGTCTTTAATTAGCTTAACTAATGAGTTGGTTCAACTACCTCAACCAATTCAAATTTGTTAAAATCAAAAGGAAAGGGAGGAACAAGAGGAGGAGAGAAGCAGAAGCATGCTAAAGTTTGCTCTTTGAGTTTATGTTGAGATAGTTCGGTTTTCATTCATTCCTATATCCATCATAGCCTAATTCTCTTTTGTGATAGCAGGGTCTTATTGTAGACAACAATATTCAGGGTTGAATCAAATCATTCAGACACTTGTTTTTCAGAGGTGTTGATCTATCTTTGATATTATGTGTAGACTTGTCTATTTATGAATTAATTTTTATGACTGATAAAGGCTATTGTGTAGAGTCGAGTGGGAAACAATCTGTGGCAAGTTGATCCAGCTTTTAGAGTTCAATTTTGGTTTTTTGTCAGAGGTCCTTTTGTATGTTCCATCGGGGATGTCTAAGTTTGACTTTGGTCCAATATTTATGTATGATATTTTTTAAGGAAAATGAATCTTTGGTGAATTGGAATGAATAAAGGATTGCTTTATGTTTAAACTATCTTGATTATCATCTTGGTCTCTTTACTTCTATTCTCACATTTATTTCAGCAACTGTTATGTTTAGAAAATTACATAAAAAGTGAATTTCCAGCAAGCTTTTTGTTGAAAAAAGACTAGCCTAAGCACTCGTAATAAATACTTGTGAGTTAGGATATTATTTTTGTTGGCTATAAACATAGGGTGATATTCATGTCTACTTTTATTTATCCAAGTAAAGTCTGAAAATGCTTGAGTAATATCAATTCATATCTTTTCCTCAGCATATGGCGGGACCCTCATCCCATGGTTGAAGACGGATCGGGAAACAGAGGCTCTGGGCTCCTCTAACTGATTGTGGAAGTTTTGAAAAAAGAGATTATATATAGTTGGTGGGCCCACAATGCCACCTAATTTGTACACGCTTCTATACTAAATTGACGAGAGTATCTGGAGGAGTTTCAAGGATTACAGGAGCTCGAGTTGGTCGATCCAGGAGTTGTGAGAGTCAGGTTAGTGGTCCCATCCTCCTGCATAGTATGTATAGTCTATTTTTTGAGTAGGGGTTGTACGGATGGATGTACAAGGGTAGGTTTAGGGGTGGTTCCACGAATGCATGGGAGAAGGAAGGACACTTGCGCTTAGATGCGTGAGTATAATTCCATCTCTTGCGCATAATGCGCGGCTATGCTGGACACGGTCATGCATAGGGGCACTTGGGAGGGAAAAATAGGCGTTTTGAGGACTTTGTTAACGACCTAGACTTGTCCATTGGACCGAGGGTACTATGGGGAGGAAAACTCATGGTAGAAGCTTGACTTTGAGGAGATTTCTGTGAAGATCTCATTCTCAAAGTGTTTACCGTGATCGGATACTAACTGTAGTCTAATTATGAAATGGGTAATTAGTGGTTGAAGAAAAAACGTGTTGTTGTGTCAGCGGTATTGTTGAAGGTAGGAATGGATTTGGCCCATTTGGTAAATTATTCTACTACCACGACAATATACTTATGCCCATTACTAGATGGAGGATTGCAAGTCATGAAATATATCCCCCATTTGCAAAAGGGGTTGGCGATGATGACTGGATGTAGAAGAGCGGGTGGCACTCATGCTTTGTTTGCATAGAGCTGGAATTTGTCACATCACTTGATAGCATAGATGTAGTCATGAAACAATGTGGGCCAGAAGTATCCTACTCGAATGATTTTTTGGGCAGTGGACATACCTAAGAGGTGGCCACCGCAAGCGGCACTATGGAAAATGTTCAAGACTTTGTCTTCTTTGTCGATGGTCAAACATTGGCAGAGTATGGTGTCGACCCCACATCAGTACATGATGTCACCGATGAGAAGGAACCAAGGGGCCTGATGGAAAATGTGTCAACGATCATCTCGAGAGAGATGAGTCTCAAACTTTTTTGTTTGAATATAGACAAGAAGGTCGCCATACCAAGGGTCATGCAAGGGGATGAAGAAGAGGTGTTCATCGAGAAAATCCATATTGACGGAGTGTCTGAGGGAAGTGTCGTAATGAGTTCGACGAGAACAAGTGCTTTCTTTCTTTTGGGAGTTGAGAACTCTAGATCATATTCCTGAAGGATGACGATCCATCGAGAAAAATTTCCATTAATATGTCGTCGACTAAGAAAGTACTGCATGGGGTTAGAATCTCCTACGACTTTGGTAGTGCGAAGCATGATATAGTGACGTAGGTTATGAACCACAAGGAAAACTGCGAAGGCTAGTTTCTCATCATGATTGTATTTCAGGGGTGGTCCTGAAAGATTTTTACTGATGTAGTAAATGACATGCTCTTTTCCATCATCCCCTAGTTGGACGAGGACTCCTGATACTGAGATGACTGAGGCAGATAAGTAGAGGATATAGTTGTGATCATAGTCTGGAGGAATAATCAAAGGGGCATTGGATAGTGTCACTTTTAAATCATAAAAATCGATTTGGGCATGTTCATCCCATTGAAATGGGATATCATGACGTAGTAAGGGAAGGAAACCATGTGCGTGAGTGGCGTAATCTGGGACAAAGCGACGAAAAAAGTTGGCTTTGCCTTGTAGGATCTGTAGTTTTCACAAATTCCTAGGTGGTGGAATTTTTGTGATAGTTTGGACCTTGAAGGGGTCCACTGTGATGTTGTGTTGTGAGACGATGAACCCAAGGAGGCATCCCGCGGTGACGCAAAATTGACACTTAAGAGGGTTCAAGTGGATATTATACTGGCAACATTGTTGAAAGACAACGCATAAGTCGTCTAAATGTTGAGTTTGTTTCTTAGATCGAGCAGTGAGGTCATCCAAGTAAGCGAGAATGATGTGAGCAATATCATGAAAAAAATAAGTCATGTCTTGTTGAAACGTAGCACCTACGTTTTTTAGTCCAAGAGGCAAGACACGATAAGCAAAAGTACCCCATGGAATAGTAAAAGCATTTTTATATTGATCTACTGGATGGATTTGGATTTGATTGTAGCCGGAGAAACCATCCATGAAGGATAAAGCCTCGTGGTTGGCACATTCATCGATAATTTAGTTGATGAAAGGGGTTGGGAAGTTGTCTTTGGGACAAGAATGGTTGAGATCGCGAAAGTCGATGTAGACGCCAATAGTGCCCTATTTTTTGTTAACAGGGACAAGGTTGGTGTAATATCCCCAAGGACGAGCCCCTATTGTATTTATGAATGGTAATCATGTTTTGTAGGCTAGTGAGATAAATGTTGATAACTTGGTGGGCTTATGTGTTTATTAGGCTGGAGAGCCTAGGAGTTAAAGGCCAGGAGCCTAATTTTGTATATGTATTTATGCAGATCATTAATAAAATATAAAAACATCATTGCATGTAGACCGACCACGAAGAAAGAGTGTTGGGGGACTAAGTTTCCACAAAGATGGGTAAGGGAGAGGAGGCTAAGTGTTGGGCCTAGGGGATAAGCTAAGGAGGCTTATCTTGAAAGGGGATAATAATTTATTATTATTTCCTAAAAGGATAAGGTGGAAAATTGTTGAGTGTTGTCCTAAGTTCCTGGGAAGGGAACGTATGTTAACTGGAGAGCATGTAGATCCAGGGAGATAGGTATCGACCTAGGCTCATGCAGATAAAACCCAAGATTCAAACCATAGGGGGGTTGGTCCTCCATTCTGTCATCCATTGTTGGAACCGTGTTTCCCCTGCGTCTGCAACATCATACCCGCGCACGCATTCTACCATAATTCACCTGAGTTCATGGGAATATTTCCCAGAACCTGGAATGTCTCTGCGTTGAACCTCTGCATAGCCATGCACCTCTAATAATCCTATCCATGAAGCCGACCCGTGTCTTATGTGAATCTCGAGCATCCTGTTTCTGTCTGAGCTGTATGTATCATAGCTATTGGTTGTTGTGGCCTTGCAGTTCCTTGATTGAGTGTGGTCTGTCAGTGTTGTATGTTCCTTGTTGAACCTTGTTGGTGTCCTCCTAGTGCTGGAATAGAGTTGAAGAAGCAGGTTGTAAGGCTTGTGTGCAACACTCTCTCCAGGTGAGAGAGGTGGTTGTGGTTGAAGAAGAAGGTTTCTAGGCCTGTGAGAAACTCTCTCCAGGTGAGAGAGTGTGTTGAGGAAGTGAGAACTCCTGGAAGGGGTCCTATAGATGCTATAGAGCTCTAAGAATTCTGGTTCGGCCTGTTGCTGAAGCCCAAGGTAAGGGAGGTGAAGCAGCCGATGGAATGTATGATAGTGAAGGTGTATACTCCTAGGGTGGGACAATCATGTGGGGAATGACAGTCTGTGAGTAGTGGGCATAAGTGGCTCCTGGGAGATAATCCTTCCTCATAAATTGAGTGTCTTCCTGTTGACCTTACCTAGCCTAGAATTCCATTGCCCGGTGGAGCTTAGTCCCAGATCGAGGGTGACCTACTGCTGAGAGTGATGAGCAATGCGGTCTAAGGCTGGGAGGTTCGTGGAAGGTCTGCACGTAGTTGGTGGTGTTATTCCAGTTGAAAAGATAAGTATAATTGATGTGATTAATTTTATGTTATGCATACCTATGATAATTGAATCTTATCATGTATTTCATTGTGTATATGAATTACTGTTTATTCTATTTGAATCTGTATGGTAACAGTAAGTATGTGTTATGTGTTTTAAATTTATTAAAATGCATGTTATATGTGTGTGTGTGTGTGTGTGAATGTTCCCTAGTAGTAGCATTGTCGGCCCGTTGGTGGCTGGGGATGTATCAGAGCCCAAGGTTTCAACAATGAGACTGGATGGGCAGGGTAAGTGGTCACTGGACCTGAGGTTTCAAGAGGAAATTGTGTTTGGAGGACTAATTTCGGACCTCAGAACCTTCCTAAGTGCCAAGAAATTACCTTGGTTGTGTTAAGAATCTCAGGAAGAGTAGCGGGGTTGTAAAACCATGACATAAGTGGTATTGGGCCGCAGAGTAATGTGGGCCATGGGATCTGTTCGAAAGGAAGGGAAGCCCTTTTTAAGACCGTCAGATATGGAGAAGGTGTAGGAGGGTTATCCTGGAATACTTTCGGAGTTCGGCAATCGGGGAAAGCGAGGTGCGTTGAGGCACAAACTCCTGAAATCTAAAGCTCCCAGGTCCTGGAAGAGATATACATTGTAGATATGAGGGGAGAGCTCAATCGTTATATCTTGTGAAGTCGCGCTCATGTTAGTCACGAGAACCCTTCGAAATTTGCGAAATCGGAAGATTGGAAGTGAAGAGAGGTGAACACCTCCGAAGCAAGAAATCGTGAAGTGGATCTCAACCATTGGTTGTGGGGGATATAAGGACCGTCGATGATCCAGGGAGAGTTTGGAACTATGAAAATCGAGAGAAGTGGAATGTGTTGATACATAAACTTCTGGAGCCCAAAGTTTCGATGTAAAACGGTAGATGTGGTGGGGTCGGATGACGTTGCCTGGGGTGACGTGGACCTTCCTAAATGTACCTCATGTCATCGCCTTAGTTGGTGACAGATGTACTATGTGGGCCCAAAGGATAGAGAAGTTGGAAGTTTGAAAGTCATGAGATTGGAAGAAAGTAAGCGTGAAGGCTTCCAACACCCGAAGCTCTGAAGTCCCGAAGTCTTGAAGCTTCGACGATAGAATTTCCACCGCGGATGTCAGTCATTGGATGTTGGGTAGACGTGGATCGTTGATCCACCCTACTTCACGAGATCGTTAATTCATAACTACAAGAGTATGTTGTGATGTATTGTGAAAACTTATGACACTCGAAGTCTCGAGTAAGTGCCTATCAAACTAGCATTAGGTCACAGCCCGTGGTCGCATGGGTTGGGGGCTAAGACAAAAAGGGCCAAGGCCTGAAATGGTTACAGAGCCAAGAAGAGCTCGGAAAGTCCATGAAATATGAACAGTTTCTTAAATCATGTTGGTTTATGAATTATGTGGGAATCATTAAGGATGATGGCATGAAAAATTCTGGTTGACTACACGTTGTGTTTGCAGAGTTCAATGAGTTTCAGGATCGAAGCGAATTGCCACTGAGTGCAGAGAAATGGAGGAGACATAGAATCCTTCCAGTTCAGAGAATGAAGTAAAATGAATGGATGTCCATTTGGGAGTTGAAGGCTTGAACTCCAATGGACATGGAGAAGAGATAGATAAGGAAGGAAACATGATGAAAATCATTGAAAGATTGCAAAAAGATGCCCAAAATCACCGATAAAATAGCTAAAAGCTCGAGAAAGTTCAGGAAAAACAGGGAGAATTCAACTTAAGGTTGATGAAGAGTTTGGAGAGAATAGAAAATAATTTGGATAAGGAGAGTGACTCAAGAAAAACAGGGAGTCCCAAAACCCCTGAGAGGAAAATAAGATAAAGAAGTGTTAGCAGGCATCATCGTCACTCCCCAAAGCAATCCAATAAGGAGGCATGCAGTAGTTCAAGCCCATCTCCTACCAGAAAGCATAGGATATTTGGAGTGGATGAGCTGAAGGGAGAAATGAACAAGATTAAGCCTCCTACATTTTATGGAGAACACAAGAAGGAGGAAGACGTTGATACATGGTTTCTTGGCATGAGGAAATATTTCCAACTGTAGAATTATTCCTCTCATGCAGAAGGAAGAATTGCAATGTATCAACTGAAAGGAAAAACATCCATGTGGTGGGATCATCTTGTGCAGCTGAAACACATCAGAGAGAAGGATGTTACTTGGAAGGAGTTCAAGAAGTATTTTGAAAATAAATACTTAACTAAAATACACTATGACAGAAAAATGAAAGAGTTATTTGAACTCAAGTTGGGCAACATGTACATTGATGAATATGAGAAAAGGTTTTTGGAATTATTAAAGTATGTGTCATTCATCAAAGATGAGACTGTCAAAATTCAAAGGTATTTGAGTGGACTACCACCTTCCATTGGGGGAAATATTCAGTATGATGACCCTAATACTATGGAAGAAATGATAAGGAGAGAAAAATGCTTGTATGAGCAGCAATATGAAAACCTACTTTTCAGAAGGCTTTGGATGACCAGAAGAAGTTTAAGAAAGAGAAGAGGTAGAAGGGAAACACACCTCCCTTTTTCAGAAACAGTCCTCAAGGACAGTTAGGTTTTAGATATCTCAGGAAGGATGAATTAGGTGGGTAATTGCCAAGGGAAACACCTATAGAATGTTGCGGTTGTAAAGGAAATCATAGGTAAAGAGACAACCCCCACATAAATGACAAAGTGAGAACCGTCCACAATGTTCAACAGGCCGAAATAGTGGAGGACATGGGTAGAAGTGCACCAAGGATCTATGCAGCCTTGGACAACAAGCAAGTTGAATTTCAATCACACATGATTGAAGTGGAAGGTATGATCAACAACCATGCCTTTATTATTTTAATTGATTCAGGGGCTAGCCATAGTTATATAGATCCTAGAGTGGTGGAAATTTTGCAATTACCAAGAAACAAGCATGAGAAATCTTGGTTAGTGCAGTTGGCTACAGGAGCCAAGAGAAAGGTTGTTGAGTTGGTTAAGTCATGTCCAATGGACATGAATGGACTGAGCAAAAGGGATGAATTGAACATTCTGCCTTTAGGTTCTTATGATTGTCTAATTGGGATGGACTAGTTGGACTAGCACCATGCCATCCTAGACTGTCGTAATAAGGAATTCACATTCCTGGATGAGGAGGGGAATCGAAGAATAGTCCAAGGAATTCCCAGAGTTGTTGCTGTCAGAGAAATCTCAGCAATGCAGCTGAAGAAGTGCTATAGGAAAGGCTATCAATTATTTGCAGCCCATGTGGAGGAAGCATCTAAGGATAAGGTCTAGAAGATTGAAGACCATGTGGTACTAAAGGAGTTTGAGGATATATTTCAGGAGGTACCAGGATTACAGCCGAAGAGTGATATTGACTTCTATGTAAAATTGATGCCTGGAGCAGCCCCAGTATCGAAAACTCCTTACAGAATGAGTACACCAGAGCTGAAATAACTGCAATTGCAACTTGAAGAGATTCTAAAGAAGGGGTACATACACCCAAGTGTGTCACCTTCGGGTGACCCAGTCCTGTTCGTGAAGAAGAAGGATGGAATGTTGAGATTGTGCATCAATTTCAGGAAGTTGAACAAAGTAACTGTAAAGAACAAGTATCCTCTACTGAGGATCGATGATCTTTTTGACCAGTTGAAGGATGCTAAGATATTTTCAAAAATAGATCTGATATCGGGTTATCACCAGGTAATAATAAAGGATGAAGATGTCAGCAAGAACACCTTCAGAACAAGGTATGGTCACTATGAATTCACAGTGGTTCCATTTGGGTTGTCAAATGCACCCGTTGTCTTTATGTGCCTAATGAATGGCGTATTCAGGGATTATCTGGACAAGTTTGTCATAGTCTTTTTGGATGACATCCTAGTGTATTACAAGTCAGAGGAAGAGCATGAACAACATCTGAGGATGGTGTTGCAAGTGCTAAGAGAGCACCAGTTGTATGCCAAGTTGACAAAATGCTCATTTTATCAAAAGCAGATCCATTACGTAGGGCATATCATCTCAATGGATGGGATAGCCATGGATCCTGAGAAGATTGAGGCCATCAGAGAATGGTCAGTGCCAAAGAATGTGACAAAAGTTAGATCCTTTATGGGTCTAGTTGGTTATTACAGAAGGTTTATTGCAGGGTTCTCAAGATTAGCTCACCCTATCACTTCCTTGCAAAGGAGAAGAAATTTCATTGGATAGAGAAATGTGAGAAAAGCTTCCAGCAATTGAAGCAGTTGTTAACCAGTGCTCCAATATTGAGGATTGCAAATCCAAATGTGGATTTCATGGTTTGCACCGATGCATGAAAAGAGGGACTAGGAGGAGTCCTCAGCCAAAATGGATTTGTAATTTTTTATGAATCCATAAAGTTGAAAGATCATGAAAGGAACTATGCAACTCATGATTTGGAGTTGGTAGCCATAGTTAATGCTCTAAAGAAATGGAGGCATTACCTCATGGGAAGAAGGTTCGAACTGAGAACCGACGATAACAGTATGAATTATTTGTTTGATCATCCAACCTTGAATGCTAGGCATAGTAGATGGATGGAGTTTCTTTGTGAGTATGACTTTGATATCAAGAATATAAAAGGAAAGGAGAACAAAGTGGCTGATGCGCTCAACAGGACAGTGCATGCACTACATGATACAACCATTAGCATGTAATGATATGATATTAAAGGCAGAATTTCAGAGGCTGCAAATGAAGATTTGCAATACAGGGATTTGGTAGCAAAGATAAAATAAGGAAAGATGCCACAAAAAGTGGAAAATTATAAATTGGAAACTAATGGAACACTTCTGTACAAGAACAAAAAATTTATACCTAATGTCCAGGACTTGAAACTTATGATTATGAATGAATGCATAATGTGCCTTATGCAGGGCACCCTGGATATCACAAAATTGTGGCAGCAGTCAAGAGCCATTACTTTTGGCCAGGTATGAAGAAAGAAATTGCAGAATACATCGCTAGATGTATGAGATGCCAAAAGGTTAAAGATGAGCATAGGCACCCAGCAGGGTTGCTACAACCTTTACCCATTCTTGAGTGGAAGTGGGAAGTGGTGACAATGGATTTAATCACAGGATTGCCCAGAACAGACAAGCAGAATGATTTGATCATGGTGGTGGTGGAAAAGCTTACGAAAGATGCCCATTTTGTTCCACTAAAGACTACTCACAAGGCAGTTGATGTTGAAGATATTTTTATGAGGGAAATAACATGATTGCACGGTATTCCCAAGACAATTGTGTCTGAAAGGGACCCGAAATTTACTTCCAAGTTCTGGAAGGGGTTGTTCAAAGGATTCAAAACGAATATGAACTTCAACACAACCTATCATCTTGAGTCTTATGGGAAGACAGAGAGAGTGAATCGAGTAATAGAAGACATGTTAAGGATGTATGTGATGGACAAACCATCCAAATGGGAATACTACCTACACTTGGTAGAATTCGCCTACAACAATGGGTATCAAGCATTGTCGAAGATGAACCCATTTGAGGCACTTTATGGTAGAGAGTGAAACACTCCAGTAAGTTGGGATAATCCAGTTGATAGAGCAGTGGTTGGGCCAAAATTGATCAAGGAACTGGAAGAGAAAGTGCTAAAAATTAAGCAGAATTTGAAGGCTACCCAAGATAGGCAAAAGAGTTATGTTGATAAGAACAGGACCCACAAAGAGTTTAAATTTCCCTGAAGCTAGGAAATTGTTCGAAGTTGGCAGCCAGATTTTGTGGTCCATTTGAAATCCTAGAAAGGATTGGGTCAGTTGCATGTATGCTTGCATTACCTTCATCCATTACTATGCATAATGTGTTTCATGTTTCATTGCTTAAGAGATATATACCTGATGCTAATCATATAATTGATTGGAATGTGATTTAGGTGGAGAAAGAAGGCATCTTGCAAGTACATCTGGTGTGCATATTGGATCGGAAAAGAAAGCAGCTTCATAATCGAGCCATAGGGATTGTAAAATTCCATTGGACCTGGTACGGTCCTGAGGACGCGACATGGGAGCATGAGGATTCTATGCGGGAAGAATACCTGCATCATTTTTAATATTTTGGAAATCTTGTCGATGTTGTGTAAAGGGTTGCACTGAGGACAGTGAAAAAATAAGGGGAGGGGATTGTAATATCCCCAAGGATGAACCCTTGTTGTATTTATGAATTGTAAACATGTTTTGTAGGCTGGTGATCTGAGTGCTGATAAGTTGGTGGGCTTATGTATTTATTAGGCCGGAGAGCCTAGGAATTAAAGGCCAGGAGCTTGATTTTGTATATGTTTTTATGTGAATCATTAATAAAATATAAAAACATCGTTGTGTGTAGACCGACCACGAAGAAAGCGTGATGGGGGACTAAGTTTCCACAAAGTTGGGTAAGGGAGAGGAGGCTAAGTGTTGGGCCTATGGGATAAGCTAAGGGGGATTATCTCTAAAATAGGATAATAATTTATTATTATTTCCTAAAAGGCTAAGGTGGACAATTGTTGAGTGTTGTCCTAAGTTCCTGGGAAGGGAATGTATGTTAAGTGGAGAGCATGCAGCTCCAGGGAGATAGGTTTCGACCTGGGCTCATGTAGATAAAACCCAAGATTCAAACCATGGGGGAGTTGGTCCTCCATTCTATCATCTGCTATCGGAACTATGTTGTCCCTGTGTCTACAACTACATACCCACGCACCCATTCTACCATAATCCACCCGAGTTCGTGGGAATCTTTCCTAGAACCTGGAATGTCTCTGTGTTGAACCTCTACATAGCCATGCACCTCTGAGAATCCTATCTGTGAAGATGACCCATGTATTCTATGAAGCCCAAGTGTCTCATTTCTTTCTTAGCCCTGTGTATCATAGCTATTGATTGTTGTGGCCTTACAATTCCTTGACTGAGTGTGGCCTATCATCATCTTTTGTTGCTTGCTGAGCCTTGTTGTGTTCCTCCTGGTGCTGGAACAGAGTTGAAGAAGCAGGTTGTTAGGCTTGTGTGCAACACTCTCTCCAGGTGAGCGAGGTGGTTGTGGTTGAAGAAGCAGGTTGTCAGGTCTGTGAGCAACTCTCTCTAGGTGAGAGACTGTGTTGAGGAAGTGAGAACTCCTGGAAGGGGTCCTGTAGTTGCTACAAAGATCTAAGAATTCTAGTTCGACCTGTTGCTCAAGCTAGTGGTAAGAGAGATGAAGAAACCAATGGATTGTGTGATAGTGAAGGTGTATACTCCTGGGGTGGGACAGGCATGTGGGGAATGAGAGTCTGTGAGCAGTGGGCATAAGTGGCTCCTGGGAGAGAATCCTTCCTCATAAACTATGCGTCTTCCTATTGACCTTGACTAGCCTAGAATTCGCTTGACCGGTGGAGTTTAGTCCTAGCTCGGGGGTGACGTACTGCTGACAGTGATGAGCGTCGTGGTCTAAGGCTAGGAGGTTCATGGAAGGTCTGGACGCAGTTGGTGGTGTTATTCTAGTTGAAAAGATAAGTATAATTCATATGCTTAATTTCATGTTATGCATACCTGTGATAATTGAATCTTATCATGTATTTCGTTGTGTATATGAATTAATTTTTATTCTATTTGAATCTGTATGGTAACAATAACTCTGTGTTATGTGTTTTCAATTTATTAAAATGCATGTTATATATATATGTGTGTGTGTGTGTGTGTGTGTGTGTGTGTGAATGTTCCGCAGTAGTAGCATTATTGGCCTGTTGGTGGTTGGGGATGTTACAGTTCGAAACCCATGAGGTATACGCAATGGGGTAAATGAACCCAACGGCAAGTAACTTGTCAATTTAGGCTTCGATAGCCGTAATTTTTTATGGCTGAAGTGGACGTTATTTTTTACGGACTGGGGCGACATTTGGCCATGTGTCAATGCAATTTTCGATGATAGAATGATTGAGGTAAGGCATCTCCATATATGACCAGGCGAAAATATCTCAGTATTCCTGAAAGAGAGCTTTGTAAGAAGTGAGTTCCTCAGGGGAGCATGTGGTGCCATTGGTGATTTCTTCTATGATTCTCGGTTTGATGGAAATGTCGATTTTGACGGTGGAGGAGATATTGGCCATGTTGCCTTCCGCAAAATCATCTGGGGCAGGGATAGGGTTGTTGAACCAATATATATGCCCTGATGGAATAAAATCCTTGGTTTCGATTGCACATACAGAGGTTTTTCTAGGAGGGTCAAAGGCTTCCTGTGAGAGAAAAATCTCTCGGTGATGGAGCGCATTCCATGGGCAATCAAGGGTAGTGAGTTCCTGTAGGATATCTTCGTCGCAGTGAAAAATGTGAGAATACAAGGGATATGTGGGGGTGACAGGGCTGACTATCACAATGTGGTTTTACTCAATTGGCAAAGATAGAGAGGGGATATCCCAACCATGTTGTGATGGCTCGCTTGACATAAACCAAATATCCAGACATTGTGGGGGATAAACTATGGTAGGGGGTAAGATTTCCTGCGGGAAATGAACCAGAGAATTGTGAGGATTTGGGGGAATATCCTTAGATGGTCTATATATGAACCATAGAGGGGTGGGAATTTCCTTAGGTTCAGGGGAGGAGATATGGACAGTATCTGGAGAAGAGATAGGGGGAGTAACTTGCATCACATGAGGTTAGGTGGTCGAATGAGTTTGAATAAGGGTTAATTGACGACGCCAGTATTCAACAATCAAATGACATTGGTATGTGAAATGAGCAAGTGAGTCACAGAGAGTGCAAGGGCACCTCATCTGTTTGGGGACCGAGGTAGAGACATAATGGATGTCAGTAACGTGGGTACCCGAAAGTGGTGGTGGAGAGGGTTCTTGCTGAAAGGTTTGGCGTATTGTCATTAACATCTGGAGAAACTAAGATAGAGTTGGGAAATGATGAGTTTAGTGGCCATATTCTGAACAGATAGCACAAGAGAATTTGGTTTGCAGCCCTTTACCGCCTGTAGTGGAGGACGCGGTCATAGTAGTGGACGCGCTTGGGGAAGCAGTGAGTGATGTGGTTGCTCGAGGGAGTTGGATGAGATCACATAATTCATGAAGGGAAGGAAATCTATTAGTGGGGTGTCCCTCTCTTTCATAGAGTGCGCAAGGAGGATGAAATCGGGGAGGAAGTGGAGCAATGGGCTCTTTCTTCTTCCATCTTCCCCTAGTTGTGGCAATGGTGCTGGAAGTTGGGGGTGAGGTTGGAGTGGTCAAAGTTAGTACTGGAATCTGCATCAGTATTCCCTTTGACTAAGGAGGGAGAGATGGTTGAGGAACCATTGTGGGTGGGTGTAGATACCATATAGGGATGGCAAGTACCATGTTGGAAAGGGTAAGCATTGCGGCTACCTAAAAATTGTGTACTCTCGGTGGGGGTAGAAGAAGGGAATTTGAGTTATGGCTTGGAGAATTGTCTCTAAAACCAGGATTTTCCCCTGGCGGAGGGGAAAATCAGGGATAAGTGGTGTAGTAGGGTTATTAGGAAACCCATGAGGTAATATTTATTCAACTGGTGGGACGTCGAGGTGTGGAGAGGCCTCAATGGGAGGATTGGTGTCTCAGGTGTCAGTTCCATTAGAAGATAAGACACACATTTGTGTTGAAGGGTGTATGAGAGGTGGTTCTCCATGGTATACCCCCAGCAAGGATGGGTATTTGAAAATGTTGGGACCCATATCAATGAGTGAATAGGAATATGAGCTAGTGCGGACAATAGGTAAGATGTTATCGATGTTGGTGGAGTGGTTAGGCTCATAATGTGTAATTTGGTCGATGGTGACGATTTTCCCATTGTGGAGGAACATCATTGCTCGAAACATAGAAGAGGCCACTACCTTCATAGCGTACATGTAGCTACGTCCGAACAAGATATTGTAATTGAGTGGGGAATTAATAACCTCAATGTTGATGAGGATGGTTTTTCCCCCGAGTTCGACGGGGACATTTTGAAAGATCCCTTCAGTTGAGGATGGTCTACCATCATAGGCTCTCAAAGTGATGGTGGATGGTATTAGCTCTGGGGAGCCAAGTTTCTGCCATACATTTTTGGACATGATGCATGTGGATGCACCTTCGTCAATAATACATCGATGAACCGTGATGTTCTGAATCTTGACTGGTATCTGGAAAACTACCAGAGAGGGGAGACGAGGTTCTCTGTTATCTAGCTCAAATGTGATGAGTCTAGTATTAGCTAGGTCAAATGCCCTCAAGGCGGAAAGTAAGGATTTCCTTTGAGTTAGACGGGTTTGGAAGACCTCCAATACAGACATGGTTGGAGAAGACTGTGCCAAGTCATCGACCAAACTATAATTGTGTGTTGCCCTATCCCGAGGGTTATTGGCATTCCGTCGTAAGGGAATGTGAGGGATACGAATGGTAGGTTTAGTGTTAGGGCGTGGAATCATCAAGGGTTGTCTAGATGTATCTAGAGCTGCTTCCGAAGTGGTGGGAGTAGATTTAGGGGGTGTGTTGTATTGACGACTGCACGTTTGCCAAAGAATTTCTTCTTCTCTAGTGAGTAGGATATTGTGATCCATCGGATTTCCAGGGTGTATGGGCCCTGGGTTTTGATAATGTCCCCTTTGTGGTGGGGCAGGATGTACCTCCTATTGGGTATTCATCATGCCTTGGTATGGAATAGGGTTTTTCAACACGGTTGGGGGTGGTTGTTGTAAATATTATTGTGGGGCCTGCTGAGGGGCATGCAACGCTAGAGGACGTGGCGTGTTCATGGATTATTTCATCCATTTAAAGTCAAAAATTTGGGGGCAATGGTGAGTATAATTTCCATGCTCACCACAAAGAGCGCAAGGGAGGTTTGTCTGGAGGTTGTTGTTGTTCCTCCCTTGGTGTTTTTTGTTATTTTCCCCTTGGGGGTTCTGGTTACCTTGATTTTGGTTGCCCCTGGCAGGTTGGTTTTGTTGGGGGTTATTTCCCCTTGGTCCCGGGTTATTATTGTTTCAGTTTTTTACTTTATTTTTGGCATTATTCAACTGATGGGCTAGATTTTCCGTATTCAACTGTTCAAAAGTATGAATTTGTTGAATGGGAGAGAGCTGAACAAACTTAACGTCGACATGTGGTTGTCCATGTAAAAGAGCAACCAGTTGTGGGGGACTAGGAAATGGGAAATACAGATTGTTTCGTGGTAACGATCCATAGGGCGCATAGGAAGGTGAAGTGCTTTCAATAGTTCCCATGTTATATGCTGAGGTAGAAGGGGAACTTGAACTTGGTTGAGAGGTTGATTTCATCATGGGTGTCGACGAGGGTCCACTCATGGGTGGAGGGGGAGTAATAGGATATGGTTGTTGGTAAGGGGGAGGAGGGTAATAAGATGGCCCTCCATATGGTTGTGGATATTGAGGTGCACTATACATGGGTGGTGGTTGGCTGTACAGGTTGTGGTGTGTCATGGTACCAATAAACCCATTCTCCGTGTGAGACATGCTAGGTTTGTCCTGGCCAAATAGTATGGGTCTTGGTGCATCAAGTAATATTGTGTATGAGTAACCTGATTGAGCATAAATGAGGTCAAATTGTTGAGCCTTGCTAATGGTTTCCTCTTTAGATTGGGTGAATGTGGATTCCACGTCTTTGGAAAGTATAGATACGAGTGATTTTAGAAACCAATCGAGACGTTGTTCTTTGGTGGTTTCTACTTTACATAAACTACGTCGCCGACACCATTTGTGAATGTGGTCGGAAATATGCATAGCTAAGGTTTGTTTGCACTCGGAGAGTAGTTCTAAACCAGTGTCATGACAATATGGTAGTTGAAAAAAGGCCAAAAGGGCTTTGGCCAAGGATTCAAAAGTCACATGGGACCCTGATTTTTTGTCCACATATCATTTGGCTGATGGACCAGTGTGTGTTCATTGAAATAACCTTAAGCATATGGAGTCATCCATGATTTTGTTTGAAGAGCACCATAAGTGGAAGGTCATGACATGGTTGGCAGGATCTCCACCCGGTTTTCCTTCAAATTTTGGAATATTTGAAAGTAGTTTGGTAGGCATATTGGGCCATGTGGGGTCATGCAAAATAGGTTCATTCATGATTTTACTCAAATCCATAATGTTGAGAGATGCCAAGACATGTGGGGTGTTGGTGGAGGATTAGTCCCAACCATGGTGTGTGCAGGTAGTCGACCTGACCCTTGAGGGGGATTTAGTGGGGTGGTACTTCTCCCTTGAGAAGAAGTTTTCCCCCTGCCTTATTGTGAAGGAGAGATGGTGGATGGATGGCCTTGGGAATTGGACCCAAGTAAAGTGGAACCAAGAAAATATGATCTCAAAATAGAGGTTCTCACAAGGGTGTGAGATGGTTGAGCCGGTGAGTTGGCAAGACTTGGAACTCCTCCTAAAATAGGAGGAATATTATGCAAGAGTTTGGAACGATGGGGACTTTGTGGGTCCCCTATGATGTCCGACTAGCAAAACTGAATGTGTTAAAATGGTGATGAGAGAAATAAATGAACAAGAGACTTGTATAATTTGGACCTTCACAATATAACTCACAATTGCATGTAATCAAATGAGCATTATACATAAATCAACTGTAAATAAGCATACATGTGGGTAGGTATATTTTTTCTGTGTGGGGGAACAAATAAAGAAAATGCTCGTGTCCTAAGAAGACGTATTGTACTTCCTCTCAAATAACACTGGACCTTCCAAGAGCACTCAACAGTGGGGTCTGAAGCCACCGGAAGGGGAAATAGTGAAGGATGAAATAATGAGGGGTAGAGGGTGCATATCCCGAAAGAGCTGGCAATATTTCCCAATAGCCACACAAAATATGATCAAGGTGCAATTGCATCCCACAATCGCCACTTGGGTAGATGTCCTAAATTTGTCTACTATGTACCTCGATCAAAGTGTGGCATTTATATTTTCGGCCTCAGATATGGATCTCCAATCTGTTGTATTTGTTTTGTCACTTGGGTGAGAAAAACAAGGGGACTTGCATGCCTAGTTGGGCCTACTAGACAAGACAGAGGTTAGTGCATGGGTTAAACAAACCAAACACATGAAATAAACAACTAAACAAACTAAAACAAATAAGGAAATAAAACAAGAATGCATAAGAAACTTTTAGAACGATAAACAATCAACCAATGACCAAGATTATGCCACCAATGGATAACTATATTAGTTGGAAAAACACCATAGGAAAAAATGAGGACTTATGAGTCCCCTCTTCCTCCTTGGGAGGGCTCTTAAGTTCCCTAATGGAGAGCTCTTCTTACAATGGAAGAAAAATGGAAAATGATGAAGAAAATCAATGCATGTTCCCTCAAAAGATGAGTGGAATGGCCTATTGGAATGATGCTAGAATGCTCCTAGGAGAAAAGAGGATTCTCAAGGGAGAATTGAGGCAGCATAACAATACTATGAAGATATTGGTTTCTTAGTGCACCCATGGCCTCCTTTAATAACATTTCTTCAAGGAAATATTCAATTGGTTCTTAGTGTGAACAAGGGGCCTTTTAGGGAAGCCTTTGGTCCTTGACCAGCCCCCCATTCGGATTCAGCTCACATTTGAAGGTCAAATCAAGTTGGGAGTTGGTCCATAAGTGGTTGGGGGGGCGACAAGAACCATAAATGTGTCGTTCACAGTAGTGCACGACTTTTCTCGTACATAGTTGTGCATATGGCACATTGTGCACTCTGCAGGCTTCTTTGGACCATGCATTGTGTGCATGCTTCCTTTAGTGAGTTTGCCCATGTCAATTTTTGCCAAGATGTATAGTTTTTTTCCTTTTGAAATGCATTTTGGTGTTGCAAGTGAACTAATAGTTGTTTGGCATTGTTGTATTTTGTAACCATTTGTGTGCAATGTTGTGGACAAACTTTCAGTGATAACACTATGGATATCCGAGGATGTACAGATCCGCATGTTCAATAGACAATGGATGTGAGCTTGTGTGGTATCAGACTTGGAGTTTGTGTATGGAAAGAATACCTTCCTAGTTAAGAGTGAGTTTAAATATGTTTGGTGTAACTACAGAAGATATTCTTGTATATTTGTTTTATTCAAACCTTTAAAATATTATTATAATTATATTGTACAAGTCGGCTCAACATAAATTATTATATTATTGGTATTTTACTTATAACTGTAAAAATCCCTAGTGTGGCTAGTCGACCTTGTTTTATGGGTTAGTTAGGTCAAGAGACACTGTTGTGTATAAATAGAGGATAGGTTCCTCTCATTTGGAAACACACTCACACACTTCTCTTTTGCATCTTGGAGAACATAAGAAGGTCTAGCGCACAAGTCTTGGAGACTAGTTCTTTTGGTATTTTGGTCTGGGTCTTTCTTGGAGAGCTATAGCGCATCATTGTACTGGTTGAAGGAATCTATATTGAGGAGTTTGGTGGTTGGTTTTTCTCCCCCATGAGGGTTTCCCATGATAATATTTGTATTCTATTGTATCTATGATTGTCTATGTTTCAGTGATCCTACTACAATTTCTATTGGATTAAGTAATTGTTCATTAAGATTTTTGTGGGAAGAAAGGTTTGGAGGAATTGAAGGAACCACAATATTGTTAATCGGAGGTCGACGTTTCGAGTCCATATAAGGACCCATCATCAAGACATCTAAGCCTGGGTAAAGAATAAACCGAAGAGAAGAGATAAATAGTAAACTTACGAGGGAGAAACTACAGTCTTGAAGTCGGATTCTAATTTTTTTATTAAAAAGATTAGGGTTTTCATTTTGTATAAAATTATTAATTAATTTGTAATTTTTTTTTAGTAATTTCAATCTATTATTAAGGTAAATTATAGACTAAGATATTATTATAAGAGGTTTCTTCATTTTATTCAAGTGTATTAATGAAATCATGTTGTGCATGTTATTAGTTATATTAAATTGTATTAAGGTAATGTAATATTTAGAATCAATTTTTAATGATGTAATGTTTAGAGTCAATTTTAAATTTTTAAATTTTAATTATTATTCTATTTTTAATTATTTTATTTTAGAGTAATATTAAAGTAGGAAAAAGGTTTTAAGGAAGAAAGGTTGTTAATATTGAAACTAAGGTTTTAGGTTATAGGTTTATTAATATTGGGAAATAGTTTTTAGTTGAGAAAGAGGGACCTAGGTTTTTAGGGTTTTAAAGGGAAATTACCTGGTATGTCTGTCTTGGATCAGAGGAACCCAATTTTCACTGATTTTTGTTGTTGATGTTTCTGGTAGCTACGGGAGATATTCACCTCCTGCATAAACCTTTATTATAGAATAAGATGCCAAAGAAGAAAAGAAATATCTGAGTGAAGAATTCAGCTCCATAGAGAATAATAAAGTGGAATTATAGTGCTCCAAAAGAGAAGTCGACCCATAGGAAAATTATCATTTTTCCAGAAAGGACAAATTGGCCCCAGTAGAAAAGTCCACTGATCATATTAGTATAAATATGAGACTATCCTTCTCTTTGTCATAACAATTTGGTCTGATATATGTTTGTAGTAGCCGCAACAAAGGGGCCCATTCTGAGGCAACGAAGGGGCACATTCGGAGGTAGCAAAGGAGCCTATTATGAGGCAGTGAAGAGGCTAAGTCTGAGGAAAATCTAGGCACACCTGTAAGAATATATATCTTTGTGCTTAGACAACATTTGGTCACACATGTAGACAATGTTTGGACAACATATATTTTTGTGCTTGAACAACAAATTGGGAACACCTATAACAATGGTCTTGAGGCAGTAAAGTGATAGATATAAGAGGCTGATATATGACAGTTCGAGACAGTGATTTGAGCCATCATTGGGACAACAATAGAGCTATCTCCTTGATAGTTCTAGAGTGCATATTGAGCAGAAAAGATAAGTACTTGTTATATGGGATTCTTTCTTGTTAGTTTACTTTACTAGATATAACTAGTTCATGGTTATATTGTATTGCCATTAATCTTCTCTATAAGAAAAGGTGTTGGGTTTTCTTCCCTTGTGTAGAAGGGTTTCCATGGATAACTTCTATGCTCTCCTCAGGGGTGGCACCTAAGGATTCCTATGGTTGGGTGTGTTGAGCACTCAACACACCCTAAAATGCCTATGTTGAATTTTACTTTTTGGGTACCACTTGATATTTTTCATTGTCTAATTCGATTTCATTATGAAAAATGTTGCTTTTTCTTATCAATTTTTACTCTCATTAAGTCTTCCAAAGTTTGCTTGAATATATGAAAACTCATGAATTAAAAAAGACTTAACACTTAACAAAGAATCAACAACCATAACACTTCCCCCCGACGCGCTCAAAGATTCAGCATTGGAAGGAAATAAAGGATGAAAGAAAATCACTCAAAAACCACAGTCGTCGAGCGTCAATCTTTATCGGCATCAGCAAAATGAAGTTTTATTTCGCAACAAGCATCATACAAGGATATCTCTGACAACCAATCCCCTTCGGCATCGGTAAAAGGAGAAAAGAGTAAACGTTAAATGAAGAAAGAAATGATATTGTCGATAGCCGATACCCGACACGCTTAGAAAAATCAAAGAAGATCAAATCGCAATGAACATCTGGACTACACTAAAGTTTTCTTCGATCACTGACTTCCGAAACATTTTTGGCATTGGGATTTTTTAGCACGCTAACCCAAAGGAAACTACATGATAGGTTTATCCCCGAATGTCGATCCCCAATACCTTTTTGGCATCAGCAATCCTAGGTTTATCTTAGAGTGCACAACTTGAACAAAGTCCCGATTCTGACCATTACCCATGAGCTAAGTCACCGATATTCAATGTCACATATCCCAAGCCAGTTGTGCCTCGTCAACAACATACGACGAAGTTGATTGGCGTCGGAGGTTTTTTACAGAAGAATATCAACGAAAAACACAAAGTAACTTGGAGCACCACTAAGTATAAATTTGGGGATAACTTGCAAGAAATACAGTCTTTCTGAATGACACAAACAAGGGGTGTTGTGCAGCGAATCCCAAGCTCAAAAATACATTCTGAATTATGCAAGAAAAGTATGGACAAATAAGACAAGAGATACATACGCAAAGAAAAGAAACAATGCATCCAACCACTACAACCAGAATCCTTTCGTCAAAGTTTCAAGACTTTACATTAGATTTCTATCGAGCTCAGATTACATACAAGACACACTGTCTACACCTTTTTTCCAACCAACCTAGTTTACATTAAGAACATGAAAATTTTCAAAAAACTATCAAGATTTGTGCTACATCTGAGAATACAAAATAGAGTTTGTTAATCATGCCTCTTTTGTGTGCTGACAAGGTACACATAGACTTTCTCCCTGTCTACTTCGTGCTCCCTGATATGTTTTCATATTATGTTCTTCTGACACCCTTTGTGCTTCCCGCAACTACAGGATTGTATCTTGTGCTTCTTGGAGTTGTCTCTTGATTCATGTCACATTCCCTTCACGACCTTGTTATGCTGACACCTCAAGGGTCTTTGCCGCCAATTATCGTCTTAATTCTCTATTTTCCTGGTAGAGTTCATCAATGGCAAGTTGTGCTTGCTTCAGCGGCTGAGTCGCCTCTCAAACATTAGAACCCATGGCATCTATCCTCCTTGTTCTACTCCTTCTTCCCCGACTTATGGTTTCGACAAGCTCTAGATGGATAGTGTGCATAAGTAATTCCTCAGTGGTTGATCTTGCACACGACTCGCTCGAGATTTTGTTTTCCCCAGCTTCCTTATTCTTCCTTAGCCTTCCCCTTCTTCTGGATTTCTGCTGTTGGGGGGGTGTGACTTCCAATGTCCTTCCTTCCATCACAAATTCTTCCACTTCGGCCCCCAAATGATGCAATACCATCGTTTCCGCGCACAGGTAGGAACCTCCCTTTGAAGCCTTAGGAATGCCCGCTGCAAGTAAGAACAAAATTCCAAGCGCTTTAGGGCTCAAGCCTGGTGCTTCGACTAATTCACAAGCCCCGTATTATGTTTTGAGGGGTTCCCATGGTGCAACAACGTATATGTATTATGCATGGGGGACTTGACGAGGGCCCAAAGAAAAAACAATTGATCAAACTGGGCTCGCAAGATGAATTACCAATAGTACATAACCTCAGCTGGTGAGTAGAACACATGCAGAACATCCAGAATTTATAACAGAGTGGGTAATGGGTCGAAACGTGCCAGGGAACATTGGATTCATGGTGACTGGATGTTTTGAAGCAAACTGAAGATTTTCTATGGCACATTCGCGCGATGAGTATGTTTCGGGGTGTGTGAGATACATCTGATAGGATTTGTAGACGGTGTTTAGTACGATCACCTTGATTTTCCAATCCCCCGGTCTTCATTATGAGATGATGATGGTTGATGCACTTGCTGATGCGACTTCTGTTTAAACAACTTGCCTCAACCTAGGGTGCCTAACGACTTCCCTTATGAAAGGATCCGACTCTTTTGGAACATACTTGTACTTTCAACACATGTTTGGCTCTAACATCCTTTCCAGACTCAAAGGGCCAACCAGCCACTGGCGTGACTTCAACTCTCATATGTTTTTTGTACCTAATATTTCATTCCATGGCACGCGGATGTAGCCCACCCTAACTAGAGAAAAAATTATGATGCTAACAGAAGCAGTGCAAGCAATTCGAAATATTGCAAAGATCTCGTAAGTATCAAAAAACTAGGTTTAGTAAGCTTTACATGTATGTACTAGTCTGGATTCTTCACGCTTACACTTTATACATATATTTTACCAACTGTTGTTCTATACGCAGTCTCTAAGCGATTTTAATTTCGATTGCAGGAAAGATGCCTCCAAGTATTGAGAAAGAATGGCTCGGTAGCCTCATTAGGAGATTCAAGAAAATGGGTCAAGTGTGAGAAAAGCTCAGTCAAAATCAACAAGGTAGTGAAGGATATCGGAGTCCCCGAGTTCGGAACACCCGATGACTTTGGCGACTTGTGTGACATAATCAAATCGCACACCAAGCAAGATTCATGATGGGCCGAAGAAATAGTAAAGGTGATAGATGCAAGAGAGCTAGGTCATGTGCGACAGTTTATGGAACACCCAATCAAATCTCGGGCTATGCTGCAACAGTTAAGTTCCAGTCTGGTCAAGTATCAGGCACATGCAGTAGAGATAAGAGATATTTGTGTGGCCCCGATGGAACACCACAGATTTCCATATACCCACACCTGTGAGGAGTTGTCCATCAATTGGTCAGAATACGAGAAGAATCACCCGTTTAAAGTGGTATCTTGATATGACTCCTAGACAAACTGATAGGAGAGAACACCATATGGCGAATTTTTGTTTTAGTTATATGAACTTTAGATGTTATTTTCAGTTAATTTTATGTTATAAATAAGAGCATGGACCAATTAGTTAACGATCGATGGTTGTTGCATGAAACTCTCATTTCTGGTTTTAGTAAGAATTATTTTGAAGCTACCTTTAATTGAGAAGTCCTTCTGGACTAGAGACAAGTTTATGTTTTCATCAAATGCATGTATGAATGGATGTGGAGAAGAGCTATTTCCTATTCCATCTCATGAATGGATGCAGTAACGAGTAAGAGCTATTAAATCTA
Organism: Picea sitchensis; assembly: GCA_010110895.2. Classification (NCBI taxonomy): domain Eukaryota; kingdom Viridiplantae; phylum Streptophyta; class Pinopsida; order Pinales; family Pinaceae; genus Picea; species Picea sitchensis. The sequence continues at coordinate 215,183 of SNQJ01S0015093.1, read as the reverse complement.
TTGATAAGTTATCTGATGCAATGTTTTATAGTTCTTTCTTTAATGATGAAAATGAATCTTTGTGTTATTATGTGATTGATGATTAGAGTTGAGTAAATTATTTTTCTTACCATTGTTTATCACATGCATGTTTTCTTTTGATAATTCGTATCTCAGTCAGTAATTGGAATATTCACATGGCTAATGTATTACTACTAGGCCTTTGGTATACGATCATTCTCTTCATGCTAGGGTGTAAGGGTTATCCCAAACCCAACCTCTTCTCCAGTGGTTTAATTTTGTTCCCATTAGTTTCCTAGTTGGTTTATACTGGCTTTCTATCTTATTCTAGTCACACCAAAAAGAAAATACAAAAAGAGAACGTCTAAACCGAAGGAGATGCCTTCACAAGAAAACGTAAATCCCATCGATTAATCGGTTGGATTTCAAGATCTGGAGAACCATTCCACTATTAAACACTGCAAAGTCTAATTGGGCCTCGGTGGTAGGTTTGGTTCCTCCTGTTGAGTTAAATGGATTTAGGACCCATCAACAGAATTGGCACTAGAAGGAGGGCCTGAAGAATGAATGGTTGAATACATATTCCATATAATATTATAGACAACCTGCAAATTCAAAACAACCCACATGCATGGCTAGTCATTCCCAAGACAACCCACGCACACTAAGTACTCATGAAAGGAGTGACTCACCCCAGCCCGAGGAAGAACGCTTCTTCCCTGATATACCTTACACTCTTCCTCACGAGGAATTAAATCAATTTAGAAGAATCACAAGAGCATATGCCTAACAGATCAGTGTGTTGTCCTTAGCTTCAATACTTCCTTGAGGACAAAAAATAAGCAGACCAGTGGTCGACACCCCCGACCAGGTTTTTGTGCACACAGTAGAAGACCTAATATATTTCGCAATCACCAAAATTGAACACCCTCTAAATCTAATCCTTGAAACGTCAGTCGACAATGTCTCTGAGCCGGACGATTTTTTGGAAGAGGAAGAGTTTAGCTCAGGATCTGAAGATATGGAGGACAACAACAACCATGATGAAGAAAGGGGAAACCCACCACAGAAAAATCAACCTTGGTTGGCCATAGACGCTTTTTCCATCCCAAGGTGAGTCCATAACCTTCCCTGACATCCAGAGAAGTTACTTCCTAAGTTTGATCTCGAGACCTCAGGATTTCCTGAAGATCATATCAAGAAATTCATACTAGTTATCAGAGTGATGAATGTCCAACATGAAGACATAGTTTGCAGGTTTTTCCCCTACAGTTTCGAGAATTCGGCTTCCATGTGGTATCTTAACTTACCTGTAGGATCCATAACTAGTTGGATGAAGTTTCAAAAGGATTTTTTAGATAAATTTGCAGAAGAAACTACTATTGGAGCTCTGATGGTTGAGTTGTTCGCCACCACCATGAGTTCAAAGGAAAGGGTCAAATACTTTAATTGAAGATTTACCATTATCTTAAAAAAATTCCATCCCAAAGCTAAACCTACTAAGGAGTTGCAAATTGAAGTATATGCTAATGCTCTCCTAGCTTCTATTTCCATGTTTGTGAAGAGAGCTGCCAAACTAACCCTAGATGAGAATTTTGAAGAAGTCAAAATGATTGAATTCCAAATGAAAGGATGCAAAGAAATTCAGGTCTCCTTAGTCAAGAAAGAAGCTCAACCCCCTCCTCGGAGAGGGATATTTCTCACTAGACCCCCATGGAAACAAGCAGAACAAGCTCCTGAAAAGGGAAGTGGGGACATAGAGGATCTACAACGCATGGTTAAGAAATTATCTAGCGAAATCATAGACATGAAAAGAAGTGTCAGGGAGGGAAACCAAGGCCAAAGGCCCTATAAAATTTTCTTTAAAAGGAACCCACCATTCAAAGCAATTGAACCTCCCCCATGTATCTTAAATATTGATTTGGGAAATGTAGCATCTGATTCTTTTTGTACTTATCACCAGGAAAACCACTCTGAAAGAGACTGCCCTCAATGGGTGCATACCATGAATTTGATGGCCAATCAGTTTCTAAACAAAGTCTCCCTGACCGAACAACTAAGTGGTTTAGTCATGAATGCAGTTAATCAGGAAGAGATTGATCCACTAGAAGATACAACCATGCTGATATGGGATCCTAACCTGATCATGCCTTCTGACGACTTATTTGAGTCTCAAGAACCACCCACTGAAGCCTTGGTTGTGCAAACATGAAGTAGGGGTCAACCTGTCTCAAACGACCTTGCTACTACCAAAACTTCAGGAGGAAGATCAACTCCCGATCACCCGAAATCACCTTTTTCTCCCCGTAAGAACCCTATAAGCATACATACCCGAGAATCACCCAAGTTGGATTACAATGTGGTTGAATATCTAAAGAAGTTGGAGGCTAATATATTAGTTATGGACATATGTAGAATCCCTCAGCAAAAGGACTTCTTTCTACAAGCTTTGAAATTAGTAGAAAATCCTACGACAAGGGCTGACCCAGGAAGGAATCTTTCTCCCATGGATCTAGTGAATAAATCAATTGTGAACGCCTCCTCTGAAGAGAATAAGGGAAAACCTTGTGTCCCACCGTTCATTTTAACATTTGAAGTTTTCAACATGAACCTCCACAATTGTTTGGTCGATTCAGGAGAATCTTCCAATGTTATTCCCTTGTCGATTCGAAAAAAATTAAATGTAATACAACTAAACAAAACCCAGGTCAAAGTCATGGGAGAAATCAAAGATGTAATGATCAGAATAGCGACACATCCTAAGTTTGTGCAAGTGATCGACATCATTGTGGTAGATATCCCAAAAGCATATGGGTTACTACTAAGATGAGATTGGTCTAAGAATTTAAATGGATACTTTAGTACAGATTGGGCACACCTTTGGCTATTGTTGAAGGGATACAAAAATATGATTAGAATTGATAGGGAAAGGTATCTGAAACATATTTTCATTGAACTACATAGTGCATTTTGTGTAATTTGTTGCCTTTTGGTTTACCAAAAGGGATGATAGTTTAGAGGCTTTGTTGAAAACCTGAATGACATGAACCCTGGTTCAATAACTGAGATAGATAGGTCGAGAAGACCGACCACAGAAAAAAGGATAACCAACAAATGGTTTTGTTGTCGTGTTCAGAGGAACAAGAGAGGATTGAGTAGGCGAGATAGAGTGAACGAGAAACAAATGAGCGAAACAAAAGAATAATGAGCCATTAGAAGGGAATGTTGAGACTGTGGAACCCAATGAAAGAAGAAATCGAAGGCTGGTTGAGAACCAAAGAGTTAGAGTTTTCCTAGAAAGACAATAGAAATCCTATCATCACACCTCACAAATATCTAGATAAATATGTGTTTACAGATTTACACAAAGTCTTTTTTCTGTGATTTTCCCCACATACTACAGGAGTGGATACTAAGGTTGAAATATAACCACACGATGAACCGGATCCAACAACTAGATTGGACCCTAGTACAAGTTGAGCAGTTACAACAAGTGAACAACAAATTCACCCACGCATTCAACGTTTGTCTTGACAGTATTGTGGCAGGCTTCATCACAAAGTTTGCAGTCAACACGGTGAAGTCATATAGCGCATCAGAGAAATAATTTCTACATGGACCTAGAGGAAGGTACATTCGATCATTGTACACTTCCATTAAAATATTTCTATATAACAAAGGTGTAATGACAATGGAATCAAATAGCTAGACTTCCCTCTGTGCATGGGGGAAGGGGGGAAGCATTGACAGAGAGGGGATAAATGGAAGAAGTCTAGGATAAAGGCAATAAGTAGGAACTCTTGGACCCGATCTTGATGGATGATGACCAACTCAAGTGGATCTTGGTGTCATCAAGAACAACGCATATCGGAGTACCCTACCAATATAAGATGAATATCAAGAAGAGAGTCGTAGCCGTGAGGGAGGGCTTGGTGAGTGATGAGGAAGAGGTAGAGGATCTCTGGGCTGTGGAGCAGATTGAGGAAATCCTGTGCGCAACCTATGAGAGGAAAAAAAGAGGCCCAAGAATGGGAGGAGAAGGCATCCATCCTATCCATATTAATGTCAGTGTGGAACCCATAAATACATGTGTGACTAATACACCAAAGAGAACACCACCATTTAGACAACCGAAGTTCGGAGGAATTTCGACAGCAAGAAGTACATCTACCATTGGAGCAACAATTGGAGGATCCAGTTCAAGCAGTATTAGTCAAGTAGCTACACCACACGGTTGAGGGAGCAGTTCAGTATTTCCCATAACACCATAATCATGGGAAGATTACCTTCTGTGTGGTATCTTTTCCTACATAATTCCCTCCTGCCATTCCCTCGGGGGCTTCTGAATTCTTGGTCGTTCGTGCTCTAACACGTACCTTCATAAAATGCTATCTGCGCCCATCTTGTATAGATGTCCTGTGATCAATTGATAGTCAGTTGCGTGGACTACCACGTTCTTATTCTACGTGGTGGTATATTCTTGCAGCGCGGTACCTGTGCTCAAGTATTGGATGATATCTGCGAAGTAGTCGTCAACAATTTGTACTGAGAATAACTGTGCATACGGGAATTTTTCTTCTAAGTTCGTGGGTTCTTCTCCATTTGTGACCTGTGATAGGTGGTCAGGTCCTGCATTCATTTTTCCTGGTTTGACTATTACTTCAAATCCAATTCTTGAAATAACAATAACCATCGACAAATTCTCCCCCCCAACACTGGCTTGTTGACTAGGTATTTCATGGTTGAGTGATCTGTAAACATCTTAAAATGTTTTCCCGATAACTAATGTCTGAACTTATGCAGTGCATAAACCATAGCTAGGCCTTCTCTTTCCATCGTGTTATAATTTTTCTTTGAGTCTGATAGTTTTCTACTTGCGAATGCTATCGGGTGATCCAAGTCTCTCACTCCTGGCTACGCTAAGAAAGCTCCAAGTGCTATCGTTGATGCATATACATGCACATGGAATGTCTTTTCCCAGTCTGGAAATACTAATATCAGAGCAGTAACCATCTTTTCCTTTAATGTATTCAAACCGTGTTGACACTCATCGTTCCATTGGTACTTTGTATCCTTCCTTAACATATTTTCCATTGGTGTTGTGATCTGTGCATATCCTCTGATGAATTTCCTGTAGTAACTAGTATGTCCTAATGTCGCTTGTAGTTGATGAACTATTTTTGGTGCTGGTAAATTGACGATGAATGCGATCTTCATTGGATCGACCAATAGTCCCTATTTACATACTATATGGCCCAGTAGTATCCCAAATGGTGTTCCAAATATACATTTCTTTATGTTTAGTGATATATGACACTATCTTAATTGTTCTATAATCAGGCGTAAAACTTCCACATGGTTTTTCAACAGACTATAGACTGTCCAGTCATCTAGGTATACTTCGAGAAACTGATGGATGAATTCTTTAAATGTTGTGATAACCACTCTGGAGAATATTGTTGGTGCATTCTTCAGTCCAAACGGCATGACTGTGTATTGGTAATATCCCCATTCTGTCGCGAATGTGGTATTGTATCTATCCTCCTCTGTTATCTTAATCTGATGGTAGCCTGAGAATCCATCAGTGAATGAGTAAGCTTCATGTCCCCCCACATTCTCTAACACTTCATCCATGAACAGTGTAGGGAATGGGTCATGTAGGCATGCATCATTCAACTTCCTCAATTCGATGCATATCCTAATCCCTCTTCCTTGTTTCTTGTCCTGTACTACCGTCGAGCTTATCCATTATGATTCATCGATTGGTTCGATTATGCCGACTTCGAGCATCTGGTCGATCTCGTCTTTAACTTTTTATTTATATATGGGTTTCAGTCTATATGGTCGTTGTCTAATCGGTCCCGCTTCAGTTCTGAGTGGTATCTTCATCTCTCCCAGTTCTCCTGCTATACCCTTCATCTCTGTAAATGTTGTAGGAAAGAAGTCGATGTATTTGCGCAACAACTCTGTGATGCTTTCTACTGTTGGCTCATCCCAGTAGTCTCCAATGTTGGCCATTTTGGGATGTTCAGTTGTTTCGATGTTAACTTTATTTACCTTGATTGGCGTGGAAATGAATTTGGATTCTATGGGTGGTTCTTCCACATCTCTTTCTCCTTCTACTTCTTCAATCTAAATATCGTGTGGGTCATCTTCGTCTGATGCTTCCTCTTGTACATGGTAACATGACAGTAGTTCCTTCACTGTCTTCTTATTCCGTTGTTGTTCTTTTGTGATAGTTTCTATTTATGTTTCTTTGATGAATATGACTCCTCTTATCCATTTAAGGGTTTCATCTATGCTGGGGTTCTCATGCTCGAATGAGAAAGTGGCTGCGAAGTTCTGCTGCAATATTCGCCATGTTGTAGTTCCTTTGCACAATTCCTAGTCTGTGTACCAATTCGTTGGTATGCCCTCTAAAGTATGTATGAAGTGATGAGGCCATTCCTCAGGTGGTGTCATTTTCCATAGCGTTCTACATGCCTCCAAGTGATCGAACGGTGCTCTATGTCCATCGTACTTCTATTAACCGCTTACATTGATACCAGTTTGTGATAGTCGATTTGTGCACACCCCACCATCTTGCGGGTATGGCCTTGAATGCTAAATCTAGTGCTAGTAGCCTCTAGTTCTCTAATACTTCATATTCATATTGTTTCAAGAATGTTTCCAAATCATTTAGTCCATGGAAACTAGGTGGTTCTTTGATTTCTATGCCTATCCACCGTACCGCATGGTCTATTCTTGCACATATTCTCGTGGATACTTCGTGCAGTCTCTGATGCAAGTTTTCTAACCCGGTGTGTGAGTCTGTTGTGCATGAAATAATACTCCGCCAATTGAGTACCCCATGTACAGTCGGGTTTACGTAATCCTCATCGTGCGTAGTTTCTCTGTACAGCTGGTCGATCTCCTCTAAGTCCAAGCAAGTGGGTTCTACAAACCTCTCCCCTTCTGATGGATCTAGTGGTGCTATGACCCTATAATATCTAGATTCAAATGTCATTTTCCTTGTTTTCAAGTTAATTATGGCCTAATTGTCAAACGCCCAATCCAGACTAAGTAATTTCAGGTACGGTGTTGTGTCATCTACTATTTCAATGACTTCAAATTCTGCTTTAGTGCACACTCCGTCAAGATCTACGGTTACTCCTTTCAGTCTACCTATTGGTAGGACTATATACTGGTTTGCTAGTTTTAGTTGGACATTTGAATATCCCAATGGTGGCTCTCCCATGCATTGCCAGGTATTCTTGGGTAGCACATTTACTTCGGATCCTAGATCTAGTATAATGTCTCCCATATTGAAATCCCCAATGTTAGCATTCAGTCTAAATTCCCTACTTCTTCTTCTTCCTGTGTGTAGATGATTGACATTTTTCGGTTCTATCTTTTGTTTCGTCTCGCTGCTACATTTCTCTAGGATGTTTTGCAATATTTTCATAGATGACGGATCACTTAACACTTTTACACATGATTGCAAAAAGTCTTTGATAGTACTTACTTGTGCCTTGGGTTTCATTTTGTTGGTATGATCCAATGATGGAGGCATATCATATTCTGGGGGTTCCTTGACTGGTTGTGCAGTGGAAGTCGACATTGTGTCCACCTTATGAAATTCTTGTCTGGCTTCCTTAAAATTCTCCTTTTCTTTGGGCACGTCAAACTGATTTATTGGTTTGGTGTTCTTCTTTACCCATTGGTTCTGTGCTGGTTCCTATCGGACTGTGTCGTTTCCTATTTTCATTCCTCCATGAGTGACTATGTTGATGTTTCATCTGTCATCCCTTACTTCGGCTGAGATCCATTGAACATTTTGATTGTTCTGGTTCCTCTTTTCCTGGATCTTTACTAATAGTGTCAGACATTCCTCTGTCTCGTGATCCAATGCACAAAAATACATACAAGTCGTTGGTGGCAGTGGAAATTCCCATGCATAATGTCCTGGTTGCTGACAATTGTGAGATGTGACCAATCCTCTGCCATGTCTGAAACCTCCTCTGGTTTGTCCTTCTCTTCTGTAGCCTCTGCGATCACCTCTCGGAGCGTTATATTGTGGTGTCTGATTATACTATGCGGTATTGTACTGGGGTTGTGATAGGTTGTACTACATCTATACGTTATTGTATGGTTGTTGCGCGGTATTATACTGTTGGTGCACAGTGTTGTATGGGGTTGGGGATTGATTGAATTGCGACACTGCTTTCCCAGTCATCATTCTATCATGTACATTGTATGCATATGATGTTCTTTCCCACATCATCTCCATAGTTATACAGTCTTTATTGTCGTGGCCCACTGACTTGCAAAAGGTGAAATATGAATTCTTTGGAATTATCTGGTACTTATACATCATCATGCAGTGATAGGGGTCATGACCTGGTTTCTTGCATATTTCGCACCATAATCCTCCTTGTGGTAGCGGGTTTGGCATACCTGTTGCCATATACTGTGTGAATGTTGGGCATTCGTTCTTGTGGTGTCCTTTTGTTTTGCATGTGGTGCACCAAATGAATTCTCGTTTTTCCTTGTTCTTATTCTGGTTCAACTGAAATGTTAGATTCTTCAAATCCTCCTTCAATTCCTTAATAGTTGGGTTCGTCTGTTGGTACTAGTTCTCTTCCAATTGCAAGGCTTCCTGCAGAGCCTCTACCTGCGTCTGAAATTTCTGCTGTCGTAAGGGATATTTTATATGTGGAAGTAGTGAGTTGACAAATAGGTGTCGGTGTTGCATCTCGGTCATAAGGTATTTTAGTTTTCCCTTTAGTTTCTTGAATCTATGATCAATCTCCCATATAGATTCTCCTGGTTTCTGTCATATCTCAATCATCTTGTTCATGTACTGATCCTCTGAGCTCAACTTCTGGAACTCATTAATCAGTAGCTTCTTAATGTCTGACAGTGTCCTTGTCGTTCCAGGGGCACTGTTTGTGTCTAGACTCATGTACCAGTCTAGTGCACAGTCTCTTAGCATGATCGCTAACTGCACGAGTTTCGTATCTTCATCAGTGATCTATTTTGCCTCCCAGAGCTTTGCACAAATGAACAAATTCTTCTCAGGATCTTCTACTGCTTCTCCTCCAAATTCTGGTAATCTGATAGTGGGATCGTGTCCTTCCATTCGAAATACTGAACTGCTCCCTCCGCCACACGGTGTAGATACTTGACTAATACTTCATGAACTGGTTCCTCCAGTTGTTTCTCCTACGGTATATGTACTTCTTGTTTTCGGACTTCCTCCGAACTTCGATTCTATAAACGGTGGTGTTCTCTTTGGTGTATTAGTCGCACATGGGTTTATGGGTTCCACACTAATAGTAATATGGATAGGATGGTTGCCTTCTCCTCCCATTCTTGGGTCTCTTGTTTTCCTCTCATAGGTTGTGCATAGTATTTCCTCAATCTGCTCCACAGCCTGGAGATCCTCTACCTCTTCCTCGTCTCTCTCCAATCCCTCCCTCACGGCTACGACTCTCTTCTTGATATTCCCCTTATATTGGTAGGGTACTCTGCTACACGTCATTCCTGATGATGCCAAGATCCACTTGAGTTGGTCGTCATCCATCAAGATCGAGTCCAAGAATTCATCCTTCTTTCCTTTATCTTGGCCTCCTTCCATTTATCCTCTCTCTGTCAATGCTTCCCCCCTTCCCCCATGCACGCAGGGAAGTATAGTTGTCTGATTCCATTGTCATTACACCTTTGTTATATAGAAATATTTTAATATAAGTGTACAGTGATAAAATGTACCTTCCTCGAGGTCCACGTAGAAATTATTTCTCTGTTGCGTTGTATGAATTCGCCGTATTGACTACAAACTCTGTGATGAAGCCTGCCACAATACTATCAAGCCAAAAGTCAATTGCACGGGTGAATTTGTTTTTCACCTGCTACAACTGCTCAACCTGTATTGGGGTCCAATCTAGCTGTCAGATTTGGTTCGTCGCATGGTTATCTTTCAACCTTAGTATCCACTCCTGTAGTAAGTGGGGAAAATCACAGAAAAAGACTTCATGTAAATCCGTAAACACGTATTTATCCAGATATTTGTGAGGTGTGATGTTATGGTTTCTATTGTCTTTCTAGGAAAACTCTATCTCTTTAGTTCTGAACCAGCCTTCGATTTTTGATTTCATGGGGTTCCACGGTCTCAAAATTCCCTTCTAATGGCTCATTGTTCTTTTTTTTCTCTCATTTGTTTCTTGTTCACTCTATCTCACCTACAAAGTCCTCTCTTGCTCCTGTGAACACGAAAATAGAACCATTTGTTGGTTATCTTTTATTTTGTGTTCAGTCTTCTCGACCTGTCTATTTTCGTTATTGACCCAGGGTTCATGTCATTCGGGTTTCCAAAAAAACCTCTAAACTATCATCCCTTCTGATAAACCAGAAGGCAACACAGTACACAGAATGCACTGCGCAGTCTCACCCGAGATAGCTTTAAATGGGTGGTTGTAAGACTCAGGTGTTTACAACCTAGGATTGAGTATGAGATAGGGGTTTGTTAACCAGAGCCATGCACTATGAGCTATGAGTATAATCTACTTATTCCTCATAGGTACATATTTCCATTACACAGTTTACTTCCCAATCAACATATTCTCATTCCCTAACAATATATTAACTCATTTATTAAGCATAAATATAAACTACTGAAAGAAAGTAGAAGATGCATACATTCATCACGTTACACAGTTATTACTGTGGTTCACCCCCTCCTGGGCTACGTCTACAAAGATTTGGCTCTTGGCTCTTTTATTATGGCAGTTTTGCAATTCTGGCGTCACGCGCTTATAATTCCCCTCTTATGGGTAAGATTTATATGAGGCGAACTAGATCTCACCAGGCTCCTCAGCCTACGATCTAATCCCTAGAATCTACCCTTTTCCCTCTCCCCTAGCTCAATAGCTTACAAAAATAGTCCATCAGGTCAACATTGCCTACTGCATCTGCTCATGCGTAACTATAGTAAAGATGGGATAACAATACTAACACCTCGAGCTAATACACTACTCTTTTACACAAAATAGTCGAACCCCTACACGATACCTACGTATCTATATCTATACATTTCAGTCTCTTCATCCATTTACAAAGAATTACCAAAACCCTAACTCTACCAACATTAGGTCTTACTCCCACACGCGTGTGGTGTTCTTCCTCCAGTTGTCTCTTTCCTTGTGCATGCGCGCATGATTTTCTTTCTCCAGCTATTACTTCCATTTATACACACTTTCTTTCCCACAATCGTCCTTCTTTCTACTTTAGCCCGGTGCCAACAATGTAATACAACTAGACAGAACCCAGGTCAAAGTCATGGGAGAAATCAAAGATGTAATGATCAGAATAGCGACACATCCTAAGTTTGTGCAAGTGCTTGAAATCATTGTGGTAGATATCCCAGAAGCTTATGGGTTACTACTAAGCCGAGATTGGTCTGAGAAGTTAAACGGATACTTTAGTACATATTGGGTACACCTTTGGCTACCATTGAAGGGATACAAAAATATGATCAGAATTGATAGGGAAAGGTATCTGAAACATACTGCCATTGACCTAGAAACCCTAAACGAACCCTCATCGACAAATTTCCCTGTGCTAGGAAATTATTCTTGTAACTCCTACTTCAAGAACTTCTGCCCTCTTTCATCTGATGTCCCTCTCACTCAGAACTCCGAAATTATTTTTCAGGAGGAGTTTCCAACAACAGCAAAAGAAACCCTCTTCATCCAAGAACCTGTTAGACAACTGAGAGGGGGGGTGAATCAGTTGTTACCGTGCTTAAATAATTATGGTTCTTTTAAACTATTTGTAGAGACACTAAATGATGATCACAATAAGGTAGAGAAATAAACAATGGTACTTTCAGCATCATTCACATATATGAGAAACACAGAGACAGATATTTCCCGAGGAAACCCATGCAGGGTAAAAACCTCTTTTTCTTTATATGATAAGTAATGATTACAATCTTTACAGTATCATACATATGAGCACCAACTCATAATGAGGCTACAACCTTAGTTTTGCAAGCTGCAACTTGCTGAGAGCACCAACTCTCTGTTTTCTCTAGCACCCACTAGAAGGAAGCGCCAACACCCTAGTTT